>DWPQ01002106.1:0-11095 GCA_018251795.1 Perichares adela | reverse complement strand
TGTAAGATAGTCCGTTACTCGAGGAAGATTATAGGCTATATAACATCACGCTGCAACTATTAGGAGCGAAGAAATAATGGAGAATGTGAAAAATGGCGAAACAACGTTGGCGGGGTCAGCTAGTATTAAAATCAATAAAGTTGTGTATTTTAACACGATTTTATTAGCTTCATTTGTAACTAAATATGTAAGGGAATCTTACAACTCAACTTAGACCCACTTTCTTCGATCAGATTTGCCTGAATTTTTTTACTTAACAAACACATATGATATAGATCAGATGACAATACATTTAGGAAGTTATGGTACTACAGGACAAGACTTGACGATTGCTATCTAACGATAATAATAGAGACCTACACTGTTGGTCGCTTCTTAGTAATAAGTATCTATTATACATTATTAGATGGTATGTTTTACCTTCATGTTTCAAATATGTTATGTTTAAACAAACATTCTGTATCCACCCTGCCCATAGCTCTAAGTTTTCAGTTACATTCTGCAGGCCCATACACCATTTTCGTAAATTTTCATTACTCTCAAAACGAAGGTCGTCTGTAAGAGTTAATTTATGTAAGATCTTATATTAAAAGTTATTTTTTGTAGAACATCTGAAGAGTAACTTACCATTGTTAGGATGTCTTCTAAAACCAGCCTGTATTTTTTTGTTGAGTGTCATGAAATTATTATTGACGGTACTTTTAGAAGTGTCAATGATGTTCTTTGCGTATTCATTTGCAGGCCATCCATGTGTAAGTTTTAGTTGTGCCAATATATTCAATGGTATATCCTCTACTGGTTCATTTGTTTTTATATTCTTTACTTCTGGTAGTAACACATTCGATTTTATATTCTGTACATGTGGTAGGATGTTCGATTTTATATTATGAACTTCTGGTGCCATTATATTAGTTTTTATATTCTTAACATCTGAAACTGAACCTTTCGAATTTGTACTCTTAATATGTTGTATAGATATATTCGTTTTTACATTCTGAACTTCGGGGACTGTTACATTCGATTTTATATTGTCAGATACTGGTCCTGATACTTTTGATTTTATAGTCTTAATATCCGGCACAGATTTATTCGATTGTATATTCCGAACATCTGGGGCTGAGGCATTGGATTTTATATTTGAAGCATCTTGTTCTTTCGATTTTATGCTCTTAATACCCCCACGTTCCTGTAATGTTTTTTTGCCTGATAAATTTATTGTGTCCTGCGATGAGATATTTTCAGGTACTTGTACATTTCTAAAGGCTGAATAGTGGCCATCTTTCGGTTGCCGATCTTTGGCCATTTCCTCGTTACTAACAATAGTTTTTAATATTTGTAGATCTTCCTTTTTATAAATTTTAGTTTTCCCGTCGTCGTCAGTTGTAAAATGTATAGATAATTGCTCCAGCGATGGTTGGTCCTCCCTTTGTTTATATTTAACAGATTCCTCACGGTCGTCGTTTGTTTTATCAACACCTTCATTTTTAATATCCTGTACACTTACTCCTTCATCTGTCAAATTTATCATTGCTGCATTCAATTGTTTCTTAAATACTTTTTTATTGTTTTGCATTGCATTTTTTTTACTTGGTGATTGTATTGTATTTTCATCATCTGTTTCCATGATTTTTCCCAAAGACGTGACAGATTTATTAACACTTTCGGTGGCTTTAAGTAAAGGAGGTAGAATGTATTCGGGCCATACTTCATCGATAAAACCTATGCAAATTTAAATATACAACTCTCACACACACATACATTCTTAATTTGAGATAAAGTCTAACATAAAACATAACTATGTGAGAACTTACTCAATAAAGTAGTATTGGGTGGCGCAACATTGAAATGCGATAAAATATAATCCTTCGAAGATTTGAAAGCTACTGGCTCCTTATAGGCATCCGTAAACTCAGATGAATACCTGTTGGAATGAAAACAGTTTAACATTCGGTAAGAAATTTTAAAATATTATTTTTTATAGTTATTCGTACTTATTTATGGATGTTCCTTCATCTGAGTTATCTGTAAAGGAAAATGGAATGTAGTACATATATGCAAGATATTATATGTATAAGCAATAATGTGTAAATAATAAGTTTATTTGTGGTATCTAAAAAAAAATGCATTTCATTACCCATATCTATATTAGAAAATTTTACTTTTTTATTTTCTTCATCGAGGTCCTCTAAAGTCAGTTTATTAATTCCATCAACATCTGCATCGTTATGTAATTCACTGTTTTGTTCAGGACTAATTTGAGCTGGAGCGGTTTCAGAATTATCTGGTTCTGACATAATAGTATGATCTACTAGTTGCGCGTTTATATACTCATGACCTGTGCTGGTCTGCAAATTACTTTTACTGTCTGTAGCTTGATTGAAATTAGTATCGTTATTTCTGCTGTCTGGGTCAATAAATGAATGAGTTGTTGCGCCAGAACCTATTGCATTGATATTTTCGATATTGATTATTATATCATTAATCTTGTCTTCTAATAAACTTTTTATTTGTTCCTTTAATCCTTCTGTTTGATCAATTCCGAGAATGTTATCATTATGATAATTTTGCTCGTCATTTTCGGATTGTATTTGATCTTTATCCAACTGCATATTATTATCAAATTCTTGTAAATTATCTATTTTCTCAGAGCTATTCACAAAAGCGCTTTCTTTGCCATCTTCGGTATTTTTCGTAGAAAGGGTTACGTAGATATCATCACTGAAGTTTTCCGCACTACTTGTTGAATGTGAAGATGAGAAAAGATCCACCTCACAGATACCCTACAAATATTTTATATTTTATGAATAAACTATGTTAGTTAAATCACATACAGACTAATGATAACTAAAACTATACCATAACGCGTTCAAGTAAGTCATCAATTGTGTCTAATGCAGGGCCCTCCTCTTCCTCCAGTTCTGGAAAAAAATTGACTATTAGTTAAGTAATACTGCGTCAAAAGAAAAATCTTTTCAAATAGTGTAGTAATGAAGAAGCATTCTAGCTTGCCCATTAATAATTTATTAAAATAAGTCTGTAATATTAGGATATATGGTATATGTTCTACATAATAAAATTACCTTCTAACTGCTCCAATAACTGTTTGTATGACGATTCCTCAAGAATGTTTGAAATCCAAATCGTGACCTTAAAAAGTTAAATGTAGTTGTAGTATTGTAAACAATACTAGGTCTAATGGTTGAAAAGCCCCGAAAATCCAAAACCTTTCACTGTGGAGAAGTATCTTTTGAAAATTTACCCCCGTAAACAAAAAAAAAGAAAAAGAGTTTATATATTAACTAATATGGTATTTATATGGTAAGGCGCAGTGGTATATGTATAAGGATGAGATAAAGCGTTTTTGTACTACTTTATTTTTACGAAGTAGTGAATAGTCCAGTGATTTCAATTGTTTTCATGTTGTTGGGTTAATTTTTCATGCATAAATGATACCTACGCCAATGTCATGCTTTGATACCCAAGTAAGTCATTGTAAAAGAATGTAGGTAAAACATGGATCTACTCTTACCTGTCTTTCCGCCCTTCGTCACTTTCAGAACACGAATAACAATCTTATTGAGCACCGAGTCCAGCAATATACTCGTGTGTTACAAGAATTTTAAATGTATATTTTACTTGCATATGATGACAGATGCCTAGACCTTAAAGAATATAGTGCCTAACTAAATAAATATCTGAAATATACCTTTTTAGCCATTTCATTAAGGATTTTATCGCTCTTGTCAGCGACGCTACCAATTTTTTTCTTCTTTCGTAAAATTTTCTTTATTTCATCTGTGACGACATTGTTTATATTGTCTAATCTAAAATATATTTATGTCGGTATATAAACAAACATTAGTCAAAATTTTAGTATAATAAGAATCACGTTGTATATTTGCACCCTGATAATTTCGATAGCATGGTTCGCAGTAACGGCTCAAAATATCGGCGTACAAATATATAGATATATCGTGAGTACCCATACCATACTAAAATTGTTATATATTCCATGATAATTCAAGACTAAACTCCAATATTATTGTGCATAATATCTACTAAAGAAATTGTTAAAAACATCCTTACTCCTCGTTTAAGATTATGTTAACAGGTGCAGTTAGCTTTTGTGCAATTTTATACGCAAATAATGAACATAATATCATATTAAAGTCTTGTCTTGTGTTTTTCGACCTTGGTGTGGACTGGCTGGTTGAACTGGAAAATTCATTCGTTTTAAATTCATTTACAAGATTATATTATAAGAAGTATTTTTCGTTTTTGATTCTTAGTTGCAAAAGCGCTTACATTACTATAGACCTTTTTTTCGGCAACGACTTTCTGTTTTTGAAGAAATTTACAGCCTCCGAAATCCTTACGACAGGGCTTTTGTCCAGAACATGCCTTCTTAGACGATCCACCTGTAAACAAAAGTATTCAATTATATTGCTACAACGCACTACATTATATGAATTACACATTATATGAATTAACTTATGAAAAAAAAGCCGATTTAAATATTTCTCTCTCCTATCCTTTAATTTTTCAGTAATATGCGTATAAGAACTTAATTATCACTAGCGTCAGCGAAGGAAAACATTACCAGCGAATGCATATCTGAAAGTTTTCTGAAACATTCTCGAAGGTTTGTGAAGTTAGCAATTTGGGCCGTGGTGAACTATAGCTTTAAACTCTCTCAATGTGACAGAAAAACTGTGACTGCGTTGGGGTAATTATGGGTCTTCATGAGGTTGTAACACAATAACAAATAGTGTAAGAACTAATATAGAGACATAGTATTATTAATAGTTATACCTACTTTAAAGTTAATTTAACATAATAGTGAAAATTAATGTCACCTACCATATAATCAGGAAGCGTTTGATAGTTATTTTTCCACGTGTTTAAACAGTGTCGCTTAGTTGGCTCGGCTAACTCGACAACTCTTAGAGGGCATACTCTGTCTTTACTCATGCGTTTCAATGGAGTTTTTTTAATCACTTTCCGAGTTTTATGTTTCCGAGTTGACGGTCCACTTGGGCTATACAGATGTAAAAAATAATAATTATTCAAATGTTCATATAACCATGGTTTGAATTTTGGCCTTTTGGGCTGTGATTGAATCTGACACGTACTTTTGAGTTTTCGAAGTTGAGTGCATGGTAGAAGTTTAGAAAAAGCATACCTGAGAATTCTCGTGCCTTAAAAGTATTGTGTAGTCTGCCTCAATCAGTGTGGTGACCTATGGTCTGAAAATCCTCTCACTGTGAAAGGAGAACTGAGCACAGCAGTGAGACAATTATGGGTTGTAGTGATGATAACGATAATATTTATACAACTGTGCTAACCAGTCCTTGCTCAGCGTTATACTATAGCCTTAAATCCTCTTAATGTGTAAGGAAATCCAAACCCAGCACTGGGATAATTATCGGTTGTGATAATCAATGATCTACCACTATCATAAATTTAATCTATACTTACTGCCTCCTTGAGCATGATGGTAGAAAAATATCAACAAAATCACATTCAATTTCATTTGATTTTGGTTTTCGATCACGAAGTTCAATACCTCGCAAAACTTCTTGCTGGATGCTAATAGCTGACCAGTGTTTTTCGAAATCCAATTCCGTGGTAGAATTTCCTACAGTATATAATTAAGTAATTATTCAAAGACAATAGTGTAATCTTCAGAAGCCGAGCCCGTCTCTACTGGGCGGGGTTATGATATTACTAAAATTATATAAAGTATGAATCATTCCTCATGATACCATGAGGAATCGTGATTTAAACTGGATGATCCGAAGAGCAAAGATCTCCAACAAGTGGACAGTGACCCGATATCCTAGTCTGATGCCGAGCAGAGTGCACCACTGGCTGGGGAGATAGGTTTGGATTAAAGAAAGAAAAGAACTCTTTACCCAAAATGAAGAGTAGGTCTAGGTACCTATTGTCTATTATTTAGTGACAGTTATTGATTTGATCAATTAAAGCGGATCCTGTTGATTACGGTATTTTAAACTAAAGATAATTATGTATAAGTAAAGTTTATGTTTTATATCGCAATAGATGTTTTTAAAGTGAAATTGACTAACCCCATTCATTTGACAGGGTCATTCTAGTTGAATAAAAACTGATACAAATTTATTCTTGTAAATAAAAGTTTTAAATATCTCAATTCACATTAAAACGCGCTCTTAGTAACGTGTTTGAATCACTTAAAATTTTTAGAATCATTGTAAAATATAGATGTTATAATAAACGCAAATGAAATCAAACTTGTGAAATCTATTAGACCACGATCCGTCGATTTAACTTGTTAGTAAGTATGTCCTTGTATTTTTGGTAGGTATTTACATGTAGGTAGGTGGTAGTGGCTAGTGGTTTTAACGTTAGTCTCTAGAACGGGAGCTCGTGCTTTGGAATCCTGCAAGCGCCAACCACTGATTTTGAACACCATGTGAAGGGAACAATCGTGAGGAAGCCGGATTACCTGAGAGTTCTCCATAATGTTTTCGAAGGTGTTTGAAGTATGCCAAGTCGCACTTGACCAGTGTGGTGCACTGGTGGACAATGATTTTAAACAGTGGGACAATTTTGGGCTATAATGATGATTTTCATTTCATGGAGTTTAAAATCATTCATAAAAAGTTTATATAATAATTAAATATATTTTGAAAATATATTCCTAAACTACTACCTGTATGCGGCGTTTAGTCTGGCTTCGAGTCATGCATGAAAAGTGCCATCTAGTTCCATTACATAAAACGTACTCCAACATTGGAAGTTCTATTGCACGATCTCGTACAGCAAGCAATATTGATAGGTAGTTTCAAAAACGTCATAATTTTATGCGTTATCTGAAACTACAAAGGTCTCTATAATTACAAATGCTATTAATATATATTTTTTATCGATTATAAGGCAGTGACCGAATTCTATTAAAATACTCAGAAATAGGATGTCTTTTGCTACTCTATCCTGTGCATGGCTTCATAGTAAGTCAATCATTTACATTTTTAAATAAAGACCAAGGGTAGATGTTTAATTATCTGTGGGGTACTTGCTCTATGACTCAGTGCTTCAGTCAGTATTTGACATTTACGTATATTTATTTTTATTCTTTGTCAGCTTGTCACGTATTCATGTTGTGTTGTGTTTTGTTGGATCTTCAAGATATTTTCGTAAATATTTATATAAATGTAATACGTTGTAAAGATATAAAAATGAATGAAATATTTATATAGTGGTCAAATAGTAACTAAATATATTTTTTCATTGTATTAAACATTGTAATACATAATTTAATAAATTAACTTTTAGAATCTTCAGTAAATTGTAAACAAAGCCGATCAAAAATGTGGAACCATTTGGAACGTGGTAGCTCACCCGTGGATTGGTGTGAATCAAATTATTCAATTTCGCCAGTTATAGCCGAATTTGTGAATACTGTAAGTAATTTGGCTGTTTCAAAAAAATATGCGTAATCTTAACGTCATAAAAGCATTTAGATGTTAAAGATGAATAAAATTAATATGAATAAATTAATTATTAAAAATGCTAATGAATACCAACATAAGATCCGAACAAAGAACAAATTTAAATAGATAAGGTTTTTTTGTTGTTTAATTTAGCATACAACTGTGTCTTGTTTTTGTTATGTTTAAAATCGCCGTCCTACAAACCAAAGCGAATGACGTTAATGTCTTTGTTATTTCCATACAGCTTTTACATATTACGCTCGGAAAATGACATTCAACATTTAATTGTAGAATGAATATTAAATATTCGCACATAAAATATTTAGCTAGTGCAAATCCTGCAAATAAATATTAATAAGAATTAACATGACATCAGAGATAAAGAGCGGAGTAAAAAACCTTAACAACAAACAGTAAACATTTTTCGGTACGGTTTTTGTTTGATTGGTTTTCTCATTAGGCTTACCACCCACCTGCATCTATCGAATCATACTTGCGTCAGATTCAGTGTCGTAAAACTATAAGACTAGATAAGCTAGATCCTGCTTCTGCTGCTGCTTCTTTTTAAGCGTCAACGCGTCGATGATGATTTTGGTATAGCCAATGTCCGCGTCCGGTGCTGGGCTTTTAGACTGAAATCTACAGATCGTACTTTAGTTTCAAACTAAGACATACCTCACCTCAAGCTGAGTGTACCTTGAGTGCATGATTTTGTGACTTACAAAAATCATACGCTGATAACAGCATTAAATTGTTGTCTATACTGCAAAGCAAAGATTAAATTAGCCTAAGCGCGATGTATAGATTTCATCAACTGATAATTTCCCACCTGGCCCGGCTTCGCGTTTATCGGCTATTATCATAAAAAAACAATGTAAACTACTTCCAGTTTATGTAAACATAGACATGCTAATTTCAAAAGACAAGCTTAAAATTACGTTACGTTCCACTATGTATTGCAATACTATGAAGACACGCCTGTGGACCAAGGAGGATTAAAAATAATAATGTCCTAATCCTAATAATCTTTTCAGGTGAGCAATATCCTGTTTTTCTTGTTTCCACCAGTGTTAATACACTTGTTCCAAGAGTATTCAAAGTTCTTCAACCCAGCCATCAATGTGCTGTGGGTGTTACTGATGGTGGTTGGCATCAGCTCAGCTTATTTCCACGCTACTTTAAGTCTAGTGGGTAAGTTAATTAATTGATTGATAAGCTAATTAAAAAAATAAGTCTACATTGCTTTTTAATACTAATAGTGATTAAAGTTACTTTGGTAATCAATCACAATCGTATTTTTTTTGGTATTAATATCTTTCGTAATTGCATTGAATTTATGTCGTGTCCAAATAAAATATCTTACCTATAAATTATTCGTGTAAGAGGGGACCCGAACCCAGTAGTGGAACTAATATGGTTTATTAATTATGTATTTCGCTTCCACTAGTTAGGGTCCCACTACAAGGAAACGTGTTTTTCCATGTATTAGAAGAGGCCTATGTATTCGATATTCGATCATACTAAGACCAATGTGGATTGGTTAGAATCTTAAATTATAGCTATCCTGGGTGTCGAAAGTCTATGTCACATAAACACCTCAAAGACTTCTCGATTTTCAATCTCTGATTTCTCGATTATAATCGGGTCCAATGTTCAAACATGTTCAGATTTTAATGTTGTGCTTAGTTGTGTTACGTATATAAAATATAACACTGTTCATATGCACGACAGTTTGTAAAATGAAGTGTTATTTTCAGGACAATTATTGGACGAGTTAGCAATATTATGGGTATTTATGGCTGCCTTTGCAATGTTTCTACCAAAAAGATATTTTCCAAAGTTTTTAGGAGGTAATAGGTGAGTAAACTGATAACATCGTGGATATTTTTAGTACCAGACTATTTATTTATCCTTATGAACAATGCGTAATAGGTACTTTATCGCTTCGTTGAACAAAATTTATTTATTCTTTACATTTATTATTTACTCGGCATAGGTTATTTTATCGTTTTTTAATTGTTATTTTATGGATTATATTATCGCTATATTGTCGTTTTAGCTCTAGATATTATCCTCTATGAGTTAAAAATACATTTATTTACAGCAATATGCACAAACAAAAGTTAAAACTTTATTTACTGGAGTATTCTAACTTTTATCTCGAAAATTATCCTGGATACACATAACACTTCATCATACTTGTTCACTGCTGGGATCGTGTCTCCTTTCACAATAATAGCGAATAGTGCCTAAATCACGCTGAATAAGTGTGGATTGGTTAAACTTCAGACACCAGATATGCAGGATTCCTCACGATGTTTTCCTTCACCCGAGCAAGTAGCTTTCAAAATTAGAGACCAACGCTTTAACCACTATGCTTTCACTGTTAATACCTTTTTTTGTTTACGGGGGAAAATCTTCGTGAAGATACCCAACGGATTGTGAGATTTATAAAACGGATTTCTAAAACCCCCTAGCATCCAACAGGCGCATGTATTATCTCTATTATATACCTATGCGACGGGATTTCAACTGAACGCAGCGTCGTCTCTCATGATCACTGTCATACCTATGTTATAAATATGCCTAGTATCTCATACTGATTTAAATCAGTTTACCACCTGATAGATAAGAACAATCAACAAATAAGAACAATTATTAAGGCAAGCATAAAATAAATATTTCGCTTCTTTTTATTACAAAGCTTACATCCCTACTAATATTATAAATGCGAAAGTAACTCTGTCTGCTACTTTTTCACGCCTAAACCACTGAACCGATTTTGATGAAATTCGGTATGAAGATAGAACCGAACTTGGGAATGGCTACTTTTTATCCCGAGATGCCTTCGGGTCACTAATTAAATATAAAAAATACACAGACAAAAATTCATCTACTGCCCAGATTTAGTAAAGTTAGTTACATAGACTTTACATTTCAATTGTTTAATCTTTGCCCCCTCAAGAAAAAAAAGAACAATACATATATAGATTATAGCTTTCTTAAAACAAAATTATTGTAATGTTGTTCAACCTTCCCCACAATCTATGTACAACGGAAGCAATAATGATTGTTTAGATTTATTAACATGTAGATTCGGTAATGTTAGATCATGCCATGGTCATTACTTATCGGTAATGTTAATTAAACAACGTCAATCAACACTTACTCTTGTTTTTAAACTTCAACTAGAGATGATATTTTTTAAATAAAAAAATATGTTACTTTTAGACGCGTTGAAGTTAAACTTCTTTTTCATTGTAACAGATGTCAATTATGTTAAAAATGTCAATGAAGTATGTTAAAAATGTCATTTATGTTAAAAATAAAAAGTCATGTTTGAATTTAAAAAGGTAGGTATATACATATTTTAAAATATGACAATTCAGTAATATTTATGACATCATTATTGTAATTTATTTTGGTGTACAATAAAGAGTATTGTTATGTTACCGAACATTTTAGAAATTATTATTCGTAAATATGTTTTTTTAAAAACCGGATGCTTATTTATTTATACGCCTCAGCGCCGTAGTTGTCAAACATTTCCGTTGCTTTCTCGTTATCCGAAGCATTCTGTTAGAGATCTTTCATCCTAAAAGTACACACCCCCCAATGTC
>DWPQ01002105.1:0-11099 GCA_018251795.1 Perichares adela | reverse complement strand
GTGTAGCGACGATTGATTATTCGAACGCCTGTTCCTCACATAACAAGCGGCCTATCGTTGTATCTAATCGTCTTGCTATGTAAATTATTTGTAACTATTACCCGTATTCCCGAATCATTTTTCCGCGGTAAAAAGTATCCTATGTCCATCAGGGATAAAGTCGGCTTCTAATGGTAAAAGAATTTTCAAATCGGTCCAGTAGTTTTGGAGGCAATTCAACACAAATAAACAAACAATCAAATCTTTCCTCTTTATAATATTAGTATAGAAGGACGCTTGGCTTAGTGTTATATCCGGCTGGTGTCTATTTGGTCAAATAAACATTCCCACCAAATTTCAAGTCTAATGTTTCCGAGATCTCGTGTTGAGACGTATTACATACTATTATATATTTGATATTTTTCTTACATATTTTTTCTACAAACCTTCTCCTGACAATAAGTAACATATAAAATTAATAAGTACCCAATTTGGTACAGTCGTTTGGAAGTTATGCGCTTACAAACATTTCGGTGATTAATTTTTCTATATATATAAAATTCTCATGTCACAGTGTTAGTTGTCATACTCATCGAAAACGGCTCGACCGATTTTTATGAAATTTTGTACGTATATTCTCGGACCTACCGAATAAGTTGTAAACTATTTTTTAAACCCGTAAGTGATAAGGGGGCCCACACCCAACATATTTTTTTTTATTTTACGGTCACTGTTTACTCCCTGGCAGTTTCTTGCCGCTTCTTCCTCTAGGGCCTAGTCATCGTAGGGATTTGCAGAAGCGATGGCGTAAATTGACTTTCGAAAAGTGTTTGTAAGAACCTTCTTCGAATAAATAAAAAAAAATCAGTTAAATATTCAAAAGTACCTGCTACTTAAGGTTCAGGAAAGAATGAATAAATAAAAAGTCCTTTGGTTACAGAGTCAGTAAACAAATGAATTCCTTTGTTACAGCGACCATAAACCACACACCAACATAACCACAAACTCATCACGAAGTGCATGCGTGATAATTAGATTAACACGGGCCAACGACACATCCGGAACAGAAAGTGTGATTAGTGATTACTAAACCATACGACATGCTGTTTTAAAATTGCTTCCGATTATATTGTACAGTGAGAACGAAAGTTACTCAATCTAAAGAACTAAATAAAATTGGAGTGTCTGTTTGTAATATTAATATATGTAACCGCTTTTTACTAAATCCATATGTATGTATACACAGTACATATACCAAAATAACCCTTTTTAAAAAATATCTCTGTCTGTTTGTTCCGGGTAATCTTTGGAACGTCTGGATCGATTTTGACGGGAGTTTCACTGGTGTAATAAGGAGTAACTTTTTATTTAATAATTCCCGCGGGATTCAAATTAACGCCTCATAAACTTTGAGACACTCTGATTTTCACGCTGGCAGAGCCGTGGCCTAGTACAAAAATATATTTAGTACCAAACGCGACTTATATCACGTTCGGAAAGTTATATTAATTTACCAGAAATACTTATGTACACAAACAAATTTCTTTAATAGGGGAATATAATGTGGTATATGTATTTAATATGGGAATATATTTAATATAATATATTCCCAGCTGGATTAGATATTTGTTTTCGCCAATGTCATCTGCAACACCGTGCATCCTAGTCAAATTGTTTTTGTTTGCGTTCGTGCGTGTGTGTGTATATGTGTTTGTTTTTGTTTGTCTGTGCATGACAGAGAGAGAGAGAGGGAAAGGGAGGGAGACAAAGAGAGAGCGTGTATTTGTGTCCAAAAAACAAGCTGAAACTATCGGCTTCACGTACGCTCTTATTAAACTGAATTTAATTAAAATACAGACTCGGCTTTAAAGTTCATTTCAAGCCTCAGTAAGCTACACTCAGTTACAGTAAAATCTACAAAGCGTTTTTCCCTTTGTGACATATAATTGCTTAAAAGAATTGTCAAAGTAGAACTGCACTATTTCGTATTACTTTTAAGCAAAGTGATCGCATTTCTTGGTCTGGTCTAGCCACAGTTAAATTACTTAATGTATTGTCGGTAAAGTCCTAGTCAATGAATAGGTTTCACTACCTTTTCGCTGCAACGCGTCGGTAATTTGATGTTGCTGACGTGGTGGTATTACCACTTACAAACATATATCCACCAAACTTTTAAAAAATCTTAGTATCTTTAGAAGTCCCCCGCCCCGATACAAAAAAAAGGAATGGCACTTATTAAAAAAATATATATTAAAAGAAGTTGTCCCCACAAACCTCTTTTTGCCATACAAATTAAATGTACTGAAAATTGGGGGTGGGTGATAAAAGGATCAAAATTAAGAGTTGTATGTATTTTTAATACCTCATCATATTTGTTTATTTATGTTTGTTTATGTGTATTCTTGTCTATGATTTTTATGGTGTACAATAAAGTGTTATAAATAAATAAAACTCGCAATAAAATAACTAGAATAAAATAACTGTGTTTTACTTTTTATTATCAACAATATTGAGCCAACAACGCGAAGGAACAGCTTATGTGACTGGACAACACTTCAGTAGGCTATCATAATTAAATATTCGTTGCAGATTTAGCCGGCAGTCGGGAACAACGCGGCTCGGCTTTCGAGCTATATCGGAAACCTCAACACATGCACAACTTAAGGTAACATAACTTAACTCTCACCGGCCGTCACTGCTCCTTAAGCCTCACGAACTCTTTCAATCGTTTGCAAAACAACTTCCCAATGTCATAAACAGTCAGTCATTAAATTGTCTCAAAATGCATGTTGAAAGTCGCGTCTAAGAATTCCCTCTTCAGTCTGAAGTACCAGCCCCTGTACAATTTGCTCTAACATGCAAACACTGATCGCTTCACAACGACTAACATGTCTTGTCGGGACACAGTATAGTATGGTATCGTATGTGGTATAAACAGTATATAAATACCCTATATATTGTAACATATATCTCTGTATCTGGGCGTAATTCTTGAGTTGTTTGAATAACACTTTGTAAATTACAATCGTAATTACAGTATTTAGATTTGTTTGCATTCAAAGAACAATTGGCAGTGCGTGTCTGCATTTTAGTGCAACTTGTTGATTTACAAGCATATTGAACTAACTTGTCCGTCTCATTCTTTCTTCATCGTCTCTTTCACTCCTAAGTCTCATCTCCGGTTGATCTGTATCATTATCATGCATATCTTCCTCATATGTGTAAATTGTAATACCTCATAATTCTCCAATAATAGTGAGATTGCATAAACATTATCTTCTTTCAATCACTCTGTTAGGACATTTATTTCAATATGCTTTCGCAGAATCACGAAATTCATCTCCTGAAAATTTTCATTATAGTCAAGGACATTTCAGAGTTTTCAATATAATATTCCAGTTGTCTTTAATACGTAACACTTGATGAGTAAGTTATATTGAACAGTCTGAGATGTCCACATGTTGATCATTGAGTAACTAAGAGGGTGTTTGGTTGTGGGTTTCCGCAGCTCCGACGCCATGAACTCAAGCGTGGAACCCGATGAGACGTTCTCGCCAAAAACCAAAAAGAAATTGTCCAAAAAGCCATCGTTTATAAAAAACGCCGTCCTGGACTTGTTCCGATCGAAAACGAAAAACTCTCAGAAGGTATCTCGGCAAAAGTCACTGTGCGACAGTGACATGCAACAGAGATACGCGAATCAGATGCCGATGTTAAGACGAGAGAAGTCGGACCTCAGCGACATGACCGTTCACATGCGGAACACGCAGATAAGGAATCAAATGTTGCAACGCAGCAACTCGTCTTGCGAGAAGCCGGTCTTAAAACCGATCCTCAAGCGCCAGAGCTCGTTCTGCGACGACAGAAACGGCTCCATATGTACAGTTAGAGATTACGAAGCCAAACCAGTTACTAGAAACTTAAGAAGACAGAATTCCATGTGTGAAATGGAAACCGAACCCAAAGTTACCCCCTTACTACGTAGACAGAATTCCCTCATAGAGTATAATAGAAGAGGCATTTACGGCCAAAGCTTTAATATGATTACCAAAATAGACCCGATCTACCAAAGACAGCAACAAATCAAACATGAACCGTTTTACCCCACTCAACCGCTACCTCCAGAACCAGTGTACCAAAGTAAAGAGCACTTAGTGTACGACCCTATTCCTAAACCGAGAAGAACCTATGCTTCTCTATACGATACCTCCAGTGAGAATCCTTATGCCACCAGATCAGAAGTATCGAATCAAAGTATTGAAAGTCCTTATGGAAATCGAGAAACAGTAGCGATGCCGCTTTTAGAGCCTCCTTACGCCAGTAGGGCTGAAGTTATGAACGAAAATCCATACGCTACTCGAAACGAAGTTACAGAGAATATTATAAAGCAAGATGTAAGTAAACATTCAGAACTGCTATACAGTGAATCGCCCTATTCCAGTAAAGAACATATGTTACGGCAAAGAATGACTTCAGAAAATCCATATGCGACGAAAGAGGAAATGTTGCGCCAGCGGTTTTCTGAATCGCCTTACAATACGAAAGAAGAAATGCTGAAACAGAGAATCGAAAGTTCTTTTACAAAAGAACCTCTTTATGGCAAAAGAACGTATGACCCACCACAAGGCACATCTTGGTCGGAGAACGCATACGCTGTAAGACCTGATAGAAGGTTACAAACACCTGTAAACTTCCCTGGACGCGTCTCGCCAATGAGCAAATGCATGAGCGAGCCTCCATACATTAGTAGAACAGAAATGATAGCAAGAATAGGACAAACTGATTCTTTATACAGCACACGTTCTGAAGTCAAATCGAGCTGCTCGGACCAATACAGCAGTCGTGTGGAGATGACCGATGTCTCACAACCAGTTAGGCCAGCTTCGGCTGAATGTACCTATGTTTCTAAACAAGAGATTATGTCACAAAAAGCTGCATTGTTAGCAAGTAAAGATTCATCATATGGTGTGAAGTTAGAAGAGAAGTTGGAAATAATAAAACAGAGAAACCAATTAAAAAAAGATATGATTTACCAAACCAGAAAGGAAGCAAACGAAAGCGATTCTATGAAAGTGAGAGAACCACTTTACGTTTCGAAACGCGAGCTGAAAGATAGTGTGATATACGAATCTCACCAAGAAACTAAAGATCCATTATTACAACCGGTCGTCCAAGATAATAGTGCTAGAAGTAGTCCATATGAGCTGAGCGATGCTAACCACTTGTCTCGGCGTGAGCCTATTTACCAAACCAAGGCTGAAGCGCAAGACAGTTCTGAATTCGAAAAATACCAGGAGATTGATTTTTCAAAATTAAGACTTACAGATCAGTCAAAGATAGATGCCGAAAAAGAGAAAGCTAGACAAACTATGGAGACAGCCGTACTGAAAGGGGAACCGATGTATGCTCCAAGATTACATGGAAAAGGCGATCACATATCGAATGTTCTGAAAGCCACCGCATCGCCGGTTCCATACGAATCTACAACATCAATGGAAACGCATTATGCGTCTGAGTGTAGCATGAATTTTGAGAACAAGCCACAGAGTACGCCATACACGTCACAAGACTTACAAGATCGAAGCAAAACAAATAGGACTGTGACGTTTTGTGAAAAGATCGTAGAGAAAAGCCCTGAAAGTAGTCAGGACAATTCACAGAACATGTCAGGTAGCCGAAACGAGACGACTGTTATAAATAATGATACCACTGTTATTCAATCTACAGAAACAAAGGAAGGAGAACCTAAAACAGAAGTGGAACCTGAAAATCCGCATACTACTTGGGGAATTTTTGATAGCGAAGGAGGTGTTTTAGAAGATAGACAATGGGGTGTGTCCCTTATTATTCCACCAAAAGCTATTGCTCCAGGAATTAAGCAAAAAATCTACTTTACGGTGTCAGACCCGAGACTAAGCCAGCGCGTGGGGGGACCTCCGATCGATATGGACAACGGTAATGCTTTTGTAACGGAGCACGCGATGATAGTAGCATTGTAGACTGCACTTACTAATTGGCATTAACGTTTGCGAATGGATTGGGATTACAAACCAACTAGGTATATGCAAAGAATGGGATTTTTTAATACTCGAATGTTTTGTTGTGTAGTTTGATGATTTCTTATTTTTTTTCTAGTAGTTCCTGTATGAACGTTGCATGATAAATAATGCTATACGCATGAAATTCAAATTTTACTTAGGCATATGATGATAAGGCTAATATTGATAAGGCATTAGTAGTTAGTAATATTAAGTAATATTCCAAAAGGTTTTGTAGCATCTATTTATACATTGCATTTGCCTCCTCAACACATTTTAAATTATACACTAGTTAATAATCCAAATTGTTCACATAAAGCATGAATCAATTTGACGGTAGTTTTGAACCACAAAATTCACTGAAATTCATCACGTTCATTAGTTGCATTGTTATTAGCAGAAGACACTTTATGATATTTTGTGTTTTTATACGCAGTTTCCTCCACACAATACACTCGTACTTAGAGATAGAGGAAAGAAGACGCCTGCATCGACTCTGCTACATTCAACCGACCGTGATATCGTATGTTTAACATTAACTGTATTTGTGCACTGTACATTATGTGCATATATGTGATGATATCATCTTCGTTCTTTATGTCCTTTACGTCAATGTCTCATTATTCGCTTGTGCATCAGATTTCGAATCAAATACAAACGTCTACATTCTAGCTTCCGTGTGGTGGTTTGTTATTTTTTATTGATTTAGTATTGTTTTATGTTCATTGCTTTGCTTGGGTAACATTGTGCTATTAACGATGTGTTGCGATTTGTGTTTGTGTGTTGAGTTCAATGTCCTATTTTCCCCGTCCTCTTTATTTTACTTTTTCTTTTGATGTATTGTTTTGCATTTAAATAGCTTGCTTACTTTTTGTTTCAATTTCACCTTATGATTTTTAGTAATGTGTTTATTACAATTACTTCTTGTCTATTTGACTACTGGGTTACGTTTTCAACAAATAAAAGAATGATCTTTAATTTTAAAAACAGAAGTATTGTCAACGCTTAAATTATAATCAACGTAGTTAACTTTTTATATGATTAAAAATATTGATTTACTTAATTAACTCCATATCCTTAAAGGATTTTATATACAGTTTCTTATAAATATTGTCGTATTTTCGTAAACATAAGGAAATATAATTATCTAGAATAGTGCAAAAGATTTTTTTACGTAGCTAACATTTACCCCTCACTGAATATCATCGTCTAATTCCAATTTCTCAATGACAGGTGAAGCGATGCTATCCCCACTGGTAATGTGCGGGCCCCAAGGCCTGGTGTTCCTCAGGCCGGTGACCCTGCGGCTGCCACACTGTGCCAACGCCGTCCCGTCCCTGGGCCTCACCATCAAAGCTACTGACACGGAAGCACACCTGAGTACAGATTGGGACCAAATACACCTCCCTGCTACGACCACACTTAATACCGTTGCTGTAAAAGTTGACCACTTTTGATTATCTTGTTATGTGACAGTTATTTGTCAATTGGGGGAATTATAGTTAACGTGAGGCAAATTGCTTATAGAGTTATTATAATAGAGCCAGCCGATAATGTGTCCATCGTAAAAATAGAGATAGCAATCGGGGCGCCTCGTCTGTCTCTCATTATTTGCGCGTAAAATACAAAGACATCATTAGACACAAGGAGTCAGACACAAGACGACAAGACAAGGGTCCCTCATCCCCTCTCTTTTTATTGGTTGACACTAGCACTTACTGGTAGGGCTATGGCTCCCCTACTCTATGTATAATTTCTTTATGAAATTGCTTCTCGAAATTGTCTTTCGTTTTAAAATTTCATTTGTTTGTAACAACGTAAACTAATTTATATCTGTTCTCTATGGGCTCTTAAGGCCATAGACGTCGTCTATGTTTACTACTTGTTCAGTAGTAACAAGTCTATAAAATATATTTGAGTGAAGTAACTAGGAAGGAATCCATTAAAAAATATTAATATTTAACTTAGTTAAAATATTGGCTATGAAAATTATGTACTATGTATAAGATTATTCCTCCATTTATTTTTCTTTCACAAAATGTCACGATATGTGTGTGAAAATTCACTTGTGAATTTAAAATAAATTATTACCATCTCATGGTGGTAAATACACGGCTTACTTTAAAAGTTTGCAATAAATTGCAAGTACTAACTATTGTGCACTTGTAATGTACCATACGAAAAAAATATTTTCTCATATGTTATACCTATTACATCTTACATTAAATAATAATTTAATTAATTATGTAATTAGAAAATAAATCTAAACTTTTATTTATTTCGTCATAGGTCACAAAATACTCCAACAGTGTAACCAATATTTTTATAGAGAAAAATTATTGTAACACAAACATATACACAAGCAAATAAATTAATAACGCAAACTTAAAATATTCAACATGTCTACATTTCTACGCTTTAAAAACTTCTAGATATCGATTAGGTTTAATTTATCAGTCTGCTATTTAACGTTATCTGTGGCTTGTACTGTGTATTTCCAACTTAGTCTATGGTAATCAGAATGGTCAGTTTTTCAGCAATGTAGTAACAATAGAAAAATGTTTATGTATCGATGGAGTGTTAGATGAATGTCGAAAGCCAATTTCTAACAATAGGAACATACATTTTGTTAAATTTTAAATTTGGCAGTAGCCATGATGTCATTTATTTTTGTTTCGGTTGATTGAATTGGTGATAAATAAAATGTTTTTTTTTAATATTCTGTGGCGATTATTGAAAACCAGGGATGTTAGTGCGTAGGCTGAAAGAACGATGTCCAAGTTAAAGAATTGGGCTATATAATGTCGTTTAATGTTTTCCGTTCGAGAAAGCATAGAGAAAAATGCTTGTTCCGGTGTCATTTAATTATCTGTTTCATTTTTTTGGCACTTTTCCCACCTAATTTTATAATAATGACAAGTTAGTGGTGCTAAAGCAGATTAAGTAAGCAACAGTAATGAATATCGACTTTGACTCATTTGAATCTCTTCAGTTCGGTCATAAGGGTGAATACTTTTAAAAGGTATGAATGAAATATTTTAGAAAGAACGTTTTATTAATTAGAATGTTAGTCAAGTGATGAATGTGTATTGAATATTCAAGTATATTAGTTATTTTTAAGCAATGCCTTACCACAATGTAGGTTATCGCTAGCAGTAAGTAATAATATGTTCATATTATAATGTAATGTTGATATTTAATTGCAATTTAACGTGTATTTAGCAATAAAACTTACGTTGGGTTTGAACTAAACGAATATTGGCTTCGTTATTAATCAATTTGTTACTTTTATGTTTTGATCGGTTGAATGTGCGATGGTAGCAATGTATTTGTGACCGTCATCGTGTATCTAATGGGTTCGATAGTAAAATCATGAATGACATTGTATGTATATTTTTTTGTTGCTAGTAACATTGAATTTTACCTTTGACTCGACTATTAAATTTTATATGAAAAGCAAAGTCTGTGTTTTCTTCTATCCTGATTGATAACATTTGCTAGCATTGAAGCGTAGTATTAACCCTTCAAGGCGATTTCTACAGTTCGGTTTCGCGTTCAATGGAAACATAAGTAATAATATATGGGACACTCTCGGTTGCCAGCACGTCGCAGATGTCAATGGTATTGCTCATATACATTAAATACGGAATTATTATAAAGGCTTTCCTGAGATGAATGAGATTTGCCAGTAATCACACAATATTGAGGACATTCTGGAACATTCTCAAGTTTGGAGCATTCTAAAGTTTTTCTTTTCGAAAGCAACTGATAATTAATTTCCTATAACATTATTAAATTCGAGCAGGGTCTGAGCATTCCGAACGGAAAAACGTTAAAAATCCCATGAAAACAATGCTGATTTCACTCGGTTCACAATAAATAGATTATTAACTCACTTTACGGAATCTGAATATAACATTGATTGTTAACCATAATATTAAAATAAAAGTCGAACAATTGTTCGAAGAATAGTTGTTAGAAGATCCCAAATAATTTTACCCCAATTGGGGTAAATCCCAAATAATTTTACCCCAATTAGGGTAAAAGATTCTAGGGAAAAGGTAAAAAATCTTCTATACATATGAAATTGGATTTGTGGTTTTGTTTTCAAAATTAACTATCGTTATTCAAAAGTGTCTGTGACCGCGTGAAAATCAGTATGTCGCAACGCTTTTCCCGCGGAAATTCTAAGAAAAAAGTAGCCTAAATTACACCTAATTACATGAACTATCTTCCAGTGAAAGTCGCGTCTAAATCTGTCCAGCCGTTCCAGAGCCCCTAGACAAAATTCTTAACGTTAACCGTTCACGCTCACGCTGTTTTAAAAATGTATGGTAATGACAGTTCCTGCGGAAAGATGATGTGCTGTCACGCCAAAAACCTTTCCGCAGGAACTGTCGTTACCATACAATTTAAAATAGCGTGAGCGTGAACGGTTACCGCTAAGATTTTTGTCTAGGGGATCAGAGTTCTGTACGCGTGAAGCTGCAAAGGCCGCTAGCCAACAGCAAAATGTCAGTCAGACCATAGTCTACTATCTCCAAGTATGTGGATGGCAGACTTAACACATTTGGGGACATTTATTGGAGTAGTATTGAATCTAAGGTAGGTCCTCACGATGTTATATAAGTTATCAAATGCATAAAATATCTACTAAAACAACTGATAGGTACAAAGATTAGCGCTTAAACCAACGAACAAAACTATTCACTTTTGTTTAAATATTAAGTATAAATTATTTAAAATTAAACATGATTAAAATATTTCAAACGTCTTCAACCTCATGAAATATTTATGTGGGAAAACTTCGCCACCTAGTTTAGAATAACTTGATTATTCAACATCTGTTTCATCATTGACGTTATAACAGATAAAAAAATCGTTAATTTTGTTTAAAGAATTCCATAAATTTGACTTTAGCATATTTTATTTAGTTTTTTTTTATTATTTAATCCTTTGCTTAGATAGGTATATACCATAGATTAATTCAATAGAAGAATAACTATTTTTTTTATTTATTTAAACTTTATTGACCACAATAAAATATTACGGTACAAATGGCGAGCTTAATGCTTTAGGCAT
>DWPQ01002104.1:0-11101 GCA_018251795.1 Perichares adela | reverse complement strand
GTGCGCGCCGAGGATCGAACGCACGACCTCCCGTTCGGGAAACCAACGTTCAACCGCCAGGCTATCACTGCCGTCCTTATATACACGTCCTTATATGCCGTCATTATACACACACATACACACATATTTTATGTGACTTTTATCATATCGGCTCACAGCATGTACAAGTTCGTGTGCCAAGATAACCTATGTGTCATTGACGGCATAGCAGGAAGCTACATTTCCCATCATAATTATTATGCTGGATTATTTTAATTACAAAATTCATTGAGCGTAATCTCTGAACCGACATGGTGACCTGTAATCGCAATTTTGTATCTGTGATGAGCGATGGTCATACCAGGTAACCCCGCCCAAGGTCATGGGATAAAACAATATATTCATCATTCATTAGCGTTTTGTGATGTTTTTCAGGCACTACTACATTTCAATTCATTATAACAAGCATTGTTTCGTTCAAACAAAAGTGCAATGTTTGAGGAAACCATTTTTTATGTCGTTTTTTAAGTTAACCCAACAGAAAAGTTGACAGGTCATCTGATGGTAGATGGTCATTGCGTCGTTGTACGTCAGCAATTAAAGTATCACCAACGCGTTGCTAGCAAGGAATCGGAAGTACCTAACTAGCGGTTAGCCTAGTGGTTTGAACGTTGGTCTCCCGAACGGGAGGTTGTGCGTTCGATCCCAGCACGCAATAAAGTTATGTGCGTATAAGAAATTAATTGTCACTTGCTTTTCGGTGAAGGAAAACATCGTGAGGAAACCTGCACACCAAAGAGTTTCCATAATAAAAAAAAATCTCAAAGGTGTGTGAAGTCTGCCAACCCGCACTTGGCCAGCGTGGTGGACTTAAACCCTCTCTGTGTGAGAGGAGACCCGAGCTTAACAGTGGGGCAATTATGGGTTTTTATGTATGCCGTCCATTCTAATTGCAATCGTCCACTAGTCCATTCTAACTGTAATCAAAACACGAAATTATTTATATCAATTCATATTATAAAAAATAAAAAAGATTAAGTGATTCATACTCATCAATTATAGAATACAATTATGGTATGACGTCTGGGAGAATAATAACAATTGACGATTATAATGTACTAATTATAAAACCGTTAAAAGCTGCAAACGTATAAATGATAAAAAAAAATTAAAATACTTTCGACCGTAACTCATCATTTTAATTACAGAACATAAAATAAATAAAGAAGTTAATAATGGCAGTACTAATGAGGTAAATTGGTTATTTGTCGGTATGGCGTAATAAATGGTGTTGAACTGTTATTTGGATGGAAAGCGTTTATGAATATTTTTGAATAAACTTCGCCACGCTTGACCACGTAGGTATGCTAAATGCTAATGTTGTCCAAGGTGGTAAAACACATAATTTGGTTGTAAACCATAGTTTGGTTGTAAATGTATCCAAATTAACCGAAAACAAATTATCTGAAGAAAAAAAAATCCTACGAAAATAACCAGCGCTGAAGTTAGTTCCAGCTAGCAAATTCTACCGTAGTAGCTATGTTGGCTTTAAGAGATCTGCTGATGAGTTTCTTTCGCCGTTTCTTTTCGTACACGATAAAACACGTTCCGGAAATATAGTAGCAAAAAATTTATATATGTAGCCTGCTTAAGTGAATCAGTGATACCTATATGAATACATTTTGAAATTGAGAACAGTTATTGAATTTTGAAACGTGTATATATATAACGAGGTTAGATTTCCCCTAAGGAATTTCTAGAATTGTATTCGTCATGGTTTTTCCTTTTGCGAATCGACCAGCATGTTTTGACAATTCTTTCCTTCCATATGTGCGTCATAAAGTAAAACCGTGAGTAATATGCTAATGTGTCAATCTTTATCTTCGGGTAATATATCCAAAAGAATCATGACTTGTCTCTGTTACCTTAATCCTACGCGAATGTAGATTTTATGTCTTCTATTGTTTGGTTTCGTGTTTTATTTTCTTACTAGCTGTGCACGCGGTTCTGGCCGCATGGAAATCAGTGCATTCCTAAGTTACTCCTTATTACATCAGCTATCTTCCAGTGAAAGTCCCGTCTAATGCCGTCCAGCCGTTCCAGAGATTAGCCGGAACAAACAGACACAAAAATTGTAAATAATGGTTTTTGGTATATGAACCCTGTGTACATACATATATATGCATTTAGTAAAAAGCGGTTATTTTAATATTACAAACAGACACTCGCAATTTTATTTAGTTGTATAGATGTTGATGACGATCTGATCTGGCTCAAGTCATTTCATAATTCATTGTAGGCTATAATTTTCCCCTGCTAAGCTCGAGTCTCCTTTCACAATGACGGGTTTTTAAGGCTGTTGTCTACATACCAGTATCTTTGGAAACATTCCTGAAATGGAAGTTTCCTCACGATGTTTTCCTGTATTACAACGTTGCAAGTGATAATATTATTTTAAATTCAGCTAAGCTCTATTAATTAGCTTTAAGTAGTACATCTAGCCCTTTCTTAAGGATCTATGAAGGGATTCTGACGGTAATCTTTGACATAAGGTACCGAGAACAAGTTACCTGCGTTTGACCTATGTGAGCACAATAGCCCTGATTTGTTTCTTTTGTCATATGATGAGATTGGTTTTACTCTGTGTTCCAAAAATACACGATACCACGCTATATAACCTCAATGTATTGCGATAAAAAAGGGCAAAATCGAGCAAGGTAAACCATTCGCCGGGACATAATAAGACCAAGACGCGCAAAATCACGAAAATAACTCGTTGAGGGCAACGGTGTTGGCATTCACTTGGTATTTAATGCATATAGTTCTAATTGTGTTGGATAGAAAGCTTTAACAGGTTTAAAAATATTACAAGTTATTAAATTTTAAGTCAATAAAATTTACTAACCTCTATGTTAAGGATGAAATAAGTGTTAAAAGTGATGACATGTGCCACTCCATACATTTTGACGGTTTCTAATTTCGCCATCGCTAAGACAATGTACATTGTCAGGTCTTCTGATCTATTTGTATTCGTAAGTTTTGTCTATTAACTAAGAATTATTATTATCCCATAGATAATGCATTTTTCTCATTATTTTCGTTGTTTTACGGGTACAAGAAATTGCCTGACACTAACACCGGAATCCTTTCTAAAACCAATCGTTACTTTGTCAGCACGCGTAGCTTTACTTTCGAAAAGTGTTTGTAAACTTGTAATAAATAAATTTCGTTTCACTTCACATTGGGGAATAACGAATCGATTTAGTATGCTACTGTAACGTCATGACGCATTTTATTCTCCTTTGCATCTTGAAATTGTTCATTAGCAGATGTTTCGATCTTAAATCCCTGGGAATCTTGTTCTTCTCAAATTCCGTCTTGCATAATTTCTCTGGATAATCTTCGTAGACATACTGTATACAGTGACATTGGGAGGATCTAATATTGGGCGAGCAGGTGTGGGCTTTCAGGAATAGAAAATTTGTCTCAGCGAGTGTGGTAGAATAATGAAAATGGCAAATAGATCGTTTTACTGAAATTTAAAGGGAGATGATTATTTGATAGCCATGACATTATCGAGCCGATGTTTCAACCTTAAAGAAAACCGCGTCTTAAAAATCAATAACCATTTATTTATTTACTTCTTTATGCACCATACAAATGTACAGAAACAAAGGCGGACTTAATTCTAAAAGCATTCTCTGATTGATTTAACATAGCGTACCTACTAGTCGTAATTGTAAGGATTATATTTCTTGAAGGAAACGTGAAGACTAGTTTCTAGGCGTTATGTAATATGTGATATTACGTAGGTAAGACAACTTGATTTATAACGTGAATCTCGTGATATTTAATGTCATGAGGGAAACACAATAACAAATTGTTTATATTTTATTTTCTTCTGCGATGTTAACGCAGTTTGTAACATCAGCACGGGATTGGATCGTACTAAAGATTTTGTAGTTTTAAATTACACGTGTCACTTGTAAAGTTTCCTTCGATACGGCTTACGACGCTCTATACAAAGATGGGAATTACAGATCATCAAGCCTTTCAATTAATGACAGATCAAACGATAGGTTTTAAACTAAAGGATCCAATTCATCGTAATTAAGCAAATTCATAAAATTATGAATACTGGCATGGGCATCGGTAAATCTTTCCTCGTGTCGAGAGTTCCCAAAAATTCGAGCCACGTGATGGTAAGCGGTCACCGTCGCCAATGTACGTACGCGACACCTCAGGCACCATTGACTATGTAAAATTATGACTAAATGTTTAAAATTTTATTATTTAAAGTGTCGTCATATTTTTTGTATTCAAACGCGTAACTTTAAAGTAAACTTCGCAACGAGTTTCCATAAAGGGCCGTGGTTAGGTCGTATTACGCAATGCGTCTCGAATGAGTTTTGTGATAATTATGGCAGTTCCACAGTGTAAGCACTTGTAGTGTCTACCTTTTGAATATCGGAAGAAAACCCAATAATATTTAAAACTGTTAGTGATAACCAGTTAGTCTGCTTTTTTGCGTGCTATTAACATAGAAATTGTTCGCGTTCAAAATTTGCAGTTGTAAAGATCAACAGCTACTGGTTTTCAGTGCGAGCTACACGTTTGCCCCATTTATTATATTTTTGATTTTCACTATTACTCTTCAGTAAACTTAGATTTAAATACGAGGCAAAAGATCTACAATTAGCAGACAATGAAGGGAATTTTAAAAATTTGCAGTAAATGAATTTGTAATTAGAACAAAATAAATGTTTACTTTGAGGGTAGTGTGTATAAAGAGCTTACCCTCAGTGGAATTCCCCGAACTTTGTTAATGTAGCTATTTCCCGTTGTAGCGTTGTCTATGCTTCCCGTTGTTACGTAGTTAGTCTGTGGTACTATTGTGATGTGTGGAAGTGTTAATTTTTACGCTAAATTTCGACGCTGTTACGAAAATGTGTGCCCTTGCTTTTCTATTATGCTCCATTGACGAATGAATAGCTCTTTGATGCAGGTGAAAATTTGTTAGGTTCGCAAAGAGTTTCTCAAGCTTCTAGGTATAGAAAGTTCTGTAATGATTCGCGATATATATTTTCGTTCGTTCGATATTTTCCGTGGTCGAAACTAAATCGATAACGACTGCTATAAGATGCCACGAGGCTTTGTATTATCCTATTGTGCCTTTGCTTTACGGTTGTTAAAATACAGAGTAAATAAAATAAAAGTAAAGTCCACTACTGAGTTATAGCCAAGATAAATTATACCATATTAATATTGTACTGAGATTTATTTTTCTTTGACACATTCTAAACCATATCTAACTACTGAGTCTATAGCCATGATAAATTATACCATATTATTATAGCACTAAGACGTTATTTCCATTGTCACAATCAAAACCATATCTAACAGCATCTTTGCAATTTCAGCCCAAGGACAAAATCGACCAGAACAATGACTCGGACGACGATCAGAGCGAGCACGATCCGTCGGAGAAGGCCCCGCTCATGGGCAGCACTACCAGCCTGGCCCAGGCTGCCAAGAAGCCGGAGATCATATCCAACGTGCCTAAAGTAACGTTTGACGACAGTAAGAAGAAGGAAGCGAAAGACTCCAATGTGGATAAGGAAAATAGCAACCGGGATAGAATCGTTGGTTCACAACCTGTTAAGAGAAGAAGTAAGTTTTTAAATTCAACTTTTATCATCGCGGAAGTGTTATTGTAACTGTGATGGGTACTCAAATTTTTTATGTCGATACTAGGTGACCCCGCCAACGTTGTTTCGCCATATATAAGTTGGCGTAAAAAATAGGTGTTGGTGATAGAAAGTTGAAATTGGGGGTTGTATGTATTTTTAGGTGCCCAATCATATTTTGTTTTTGTAAATATGTCCGTAATTCTCGTAACACAGTGTTAGTTGCCATACTCCTACGAAACGGCTCTACCGATTCTTCTGAAATTATAATACAGATAAATGTATATTCGTTTGGTCTGAGAATAGGCTGTAAACTATTTTTCACATCCTTATGGGTGGTCCGCTACCAAAATATTATATGCGACGACGTTTGCGGGGTCAGCTAGTGAAAAATATACATATTGATCAGTTTAGCAAATCACAAATAAGTATTTGTAACGAAAAAATATTTGTTTTCAAATACCACCATCTCAATTCCAGGTTCCCAGGACTCGCCAGTGGTTCTCTCGGTACTGGATGATGTGAAGCGGATCAAAGTCAATAATAACACGAAGGAACCAAACGGGACGGTAGTCCAACAGCCGTCCAGCATATACCCCCATCTGTCAGACATTGAGACGGACAACTCGAACACGCAAGAGGAATACTCGGACTGTGGAGGCTCCAGGTGTGGGCATTACGCATTGGAATGCGTATTCTTCTTTCTTTGCATCTGAGTTTTATCGTGCTGTTCTTTGATCAGAGTTTTGTGCAAATTTTTGCGTGTTAAAAATGAGGGTAGATTATAACACGCAATGAGGGTAGATCTCTCGTTTTTGACACATCGATGCTACCTCTAATGATGTCCGTAAAGAATATCGCGATAGGCAGGTTTATATTAATAGGTTCTGCGTTATTACTATTTGGGTCCTTTTTTATAGGTTAGGCGCTAAAATCGTCTTGCAGGTCTTTTTAAGTCATTTTGGTTACCAAAATCCAACACAAAATCATCTAAAGTAAAGAAATTGATTGGTTATGTGACATGATTTGATAGTCTGCGTAAAACGAAGCGCCATTTTAAATGACATATGTTTGTCAAAATGGCGCAGAGTAAACAAAATGACGTAATATTCAAATTGAATTTTATATTTATTGCAACCTTTAGTAAAGTCACGTTTTATCGAAATGCGTAGAATGTGTTTATTGCACCCGATATGACATTGAACTTTTGCGAATTTAACATAACGTTTGGCATTCTTATATACCCGGTAGTATGTTATGAATATATATATTTTCGAACGCGCTTTGGAGTTTTTTCATAACTAGATGTTGTGATATATTCACAGGTTACATCAGAAGATGACACTCGCAAACAGAGCGGTTCTTAAAATAACTTTTTGAATACATTTATTAATACGTTTTATATGTAAATTGACAATTTGAGCATATATCCGTTTTGTATGTACACGGACGGTATTCAAGTTCACAACCTTCGTTTTAAGGTTAGCTGTACGCGATAAAACTTTAGACCCCTCGCACACGATAGATGATATTATTATGTTGACGTTTTGTTGAAGGTAGATGAATAGTTAACTAATCCAATCAACGCTCACGTCGTATAAATAATTTAATCTTAGAAAATACTGCGTACCGCGAAGGAGTGGTATAAGTTTTTCAGTATTCACGTTATATTATAATGTGAGCGTTTTCAAGGCGAGAGTGAACAGGCTTTTACTAAGTTAGTGCTCTTTACTATTAATGACTGCATCACCACTTACCTTCAGGTGGTGGTTTGGTCAAGCATTAAGTTATGTACAAAAAAAACCGAATGCAGATGATCATTCTATTTATGTCTATGACGATAACATTGCTTGATGGTCTTAGAATTACCACTGAGGGGCGTTAAGTCGGTAAAAGAAGCGATCAAGCATAAAAATAACTTTTAATATTTTTTTTTATATTTGAGACATAATGTACGTGAGAGCGCACTTTTTTTTACGCGGTTTACGCATTGACATTACGCGCAAAATGTTTTTTTTTTATTTCTCGTAATCAATCCCAATGCAATGTTCCCGTCACATATGAGGGTCACGTGTCTTTTGAATATATTTTATACTTATGTCATCTTGACTCTCTGTAATATTTGACCTCTGATCTGATATTATTACATATTTAACATGTTGGCCATGAGGTCGACAAAAAGTCTGTTGTGTGCGAGATATCTAACGAGGCGGTAAAGTGATTACGTCAATTTTAATATAAATACGTCTTCGTGCCTATTGAAACATTGACTGAGTTTTTTTGAAGTTTTTGAATTTAGTAGTAAAAAATTGCGATTCGCAGGTAACAAAAATTTGAAGTAGAAATGCGTAAAAATTATAAAAGTCTGAAATCTTGTAACGTTGTCCGTCTGTCTCGAGCAACCAATCTCGCTTATGAGATACTGCTAAGTACTGGACGAGGCAATGAAACAAAACGGACCATTAGAAAGTTAGAAATATAAGGAAAGTATTAACATTAAATTTAATACTTTTTACATTCGTATGAGAATATCTCGGCGATTTGAAACGCTACGTCAATTCGCAGAGAAAAACTTCCGGCTTATCTAAGTTAGTTAAAGGTCGCGTACTTTAAAAGAAAACGGATTAAGGACCTATGTCAAAAAAAGCGTCAAAATTAACTATATGTCAAAAAAAAAAGCGTCAAAATTAACTATGTGTATAACCGATTTCAATTTTAAATCATATTTAGAGTTGGTTACAATTTTCCACGGAGTTATAGATCTCGCCATATTTCAAGTACGCTCTGAAGTTGTCCATTGTTCCGCAGATACATTTATAATTAACTGTTGCAACGAGACTCGTGTCAGTATTCAGAGCGTACTTAGTTATAATTTGGCGAGAACTCCACTACATGATCAGTTAATATCGAAGGCTCTATATGCCCATTATCTATTTCATATCTATAAAAAAATGAGCGCGTTGCTCCGTATTGAGATGTCGTCAATAAAAAAGCCTTGCTACTTATAAAATATCATTTTACTTAAATAAGACTGTAATGTTGCCTATAGTTAGAGCCTGTAGTTAGGTGTTTTGTAAATAGTTGAAGGTTAAGGTTAGTAACATATCCCCTAGACGTTTACTAGAAATGTTTCCCTCCATTTCAAGAGCCATATTATGAAATATTACTTGATGAGAAATTAAATCTGACGTTTGGTTTTTGTATACAAACAAATTGGTTTTGAACTTTGGTTTTTCAACATTAATTTATTGATTTGAGTAAACTAATTGATTGGTTAGATTGAACTAATTGTTAGTTTGAGTAAACTAATTGGTTGCTTTGAGTAACCTAATTTGTTGAGTAACGCTGACTAATATGTTGGATAGAGTTTACTAATTGATTGGTTTGATTAAATAGTTCATTTGAGAAGCTTAATATTGAATTATAATATTTAGCTTAATATTAAGCTTATATGTGAATTATTTTTTACCTAACTTGTTGGGCTAGTTAACTAATTGGTTGGTTGGAATAAACTTACTATGATAAAAATCATTTAGATTGCAATAAAAAAAATAAGAACTTGCAATTCGTTTTTGGAATATGGTTTTTAAAATTGGAGGTAGATCCCGGTTAATTGATCAGTTCGACATTTTATGGGGATGTGTTACTGTAATTTATTTATATTTTACTTACAACGTATCCTAATTTTACTACTTAGGTAAGCGACAATTTTATATGTTTTTTTTTTCAATTTTTTTTGTATCGCCAGTTATATTAAGGTAATTACACCGCACATGTCTTCTAGTTGCCAATTTTCTACTTTTTTTACTTTTGTTACAAAAACTATATACATAATATATTGATATACTTAAAGTTAGCTAAGTAAAATATATTCAATGATCACTCCTGACAATACAGTAGATTTGACTCTTACAATGCATATTTGTACACTCTTGTGGCGATCTAATGTTTCAATACGATATTCATAATATTAGTATTAGACTCTTAAAATTACACTCGGTAATAATAAAAATAATAACTGACAAAAAAAATATTGTGCTTAGAAAATAATAAAATTTACTTCCATAGTGAATATTATTACTGATATAATTCTACTCTTGCAATTGTATCAGTTGATAAAAATCTCATTATCACTATAAGTTATAATAAATTGTCCCACTGCTGGGCTCGAGTTTGGTGGAAAAAGTACATACTTTATAATACATAATAAAACAGAAAAAAAGATCTCATTATAAAACAAAAATACCAATTATCGGAATCTCCTAGCTGGCAAGTTTTCATACTGATCCAACACTAGTTAATTACAAGCCTATTTTAATACCTAGTAATGTTTAGTTAGTCGAATACTTGTTAACATAATAGTATACATGTTACTAGGTTTAACACAAGCACATATTAACACGCACATTGGTTTAGTTCTCGCCAAAATCGTACGCTCTGAAATTATCCTTCGATCTTTAATCTATACTAAAAAATTTGCAAAAATTAAAAAAAAAAGTTATGTAGCAAAACAACATTGGCCTGGTCAGTTAGTCTATACTAATATTATAAAGAGGAAAGATTTGTTTGTTTCTATGTATTGAAGCTTTGAACATACTGGACCGACTTTAATTAGATTTGGCATAGAGATAGAGTTTAGAGCCTGAGAGAGAACATAGGCTATTTTCTATATCGAAAAAAGAGTTGTAAGGCGTTGAAATAGGGGATAAAAATCTTTTATATAGCAATACAACGTTTGCGGGGTCAGCTAGTTTCATGTAATTTGGTGTTCAGAGCGTACCGCAAATGTGGCGAGGACTCAAATATTATTTGTTACCTTATGTTTGTACAAGAATCATTTAGTTAAATGTTCGTAGTTTCCAATTAATATTATAAGTACAATTTAATGTAGAACAAGGCGTATGACAGTCTGCCGTCCAGAATAATGTTTTGTAGTGTAGTGATAACTATTACTTTTATATATGTGATAACTATTATATGTATAATATATTCGATTGCTGTGTCGAAAAGTTATCTAATTAGTTTTTGATCTGTAACGTGTCATTGCAGAGCCTCTAGACAAAAATCTTAGCGGTATGCTGTCACGCCAAAAACCTTTCCGCAGGGACTGTCAAAACCATACATTTTAAAAATGTATGCGTGAGCGTGAACGGTTACAGCTAAAATCTTTATCTAGGGGCTCTGGTCACACGTACAGAATATATATTATGTTATATTTATATATGTGTGGGAGTATCTATGTATCTATGTTGACATATATACATTGCTTACCATAACATGGCATATCTACTACTTTATCGGCTATTCATATGTAATAAATATATCTAGTTATATACAACATTGTTATCGTATTGTTAAATACAACGGTATTTCTGTTATACGCCTAAATAGTACAACAGATACACTATTAGTTATAAAGGATTACGCATTTTAAC
>DWPQ01002103.1:0-11102 GCA_018251795.1 Perichares adela | reverse complement strand
CAAATTACTCGATTTAACGAATTATGCGGATATATGTTGTCGACTCGAAATTTATATTTTTTTATGTTTTATTATTTCAATAAGGTTGCGATCGAGTCTACCGTACCCCGTCACGAAATTATTAATATAGATACAGAATATTGTAAGAGTTGACACAACCGCGACGGCAAACCCATAACTTCCTTGAATAAAGTTCTTTTGCTTTCAGATTTATGCCTCGATTTAAGTAGATAATTTATAAATCGTATAATCTTACCAAAACTATTGTCCGCTTGACGTCTGTTCAATTCAATGCAGGCTCGTCTGTGGACCAACCGGTGTGTCAAAGCAACGTAGCGCTTGTTGAATTCAGACTCGGATTCAGTTGGATCTTCTTGTGCTGTTTCCACGACCTCTATTATGTCTGAAAAGAGCATAACTGTAGTATTCCAATAGAAAATCTATTATCTCGGCCAGATCTGATCTTGTGCATATTACCTCTATAGATAGATTATAGTCCAATAGTGGCCTAAGATGTAAAATCAAATTTAAAGGCTCTGGTCTAATTGCAATCTCAGTAAATAATCAGTGTAATGGTATAAAATTTTGCTACAAAAATATCGCTATGAAATTGGAAACTTTGACCACCCTACTAATCCTTTTTATTTTACTATGGCAATAATTTTGCTATTGGAAATCCTTGTCAACTTAAGATATCTCTGCGACAATAACATGGCTCTGAATTTGGAAACTTTGACCACCCTACTAATCCTTTTTACTTTACTATGACAATGATTTTCACATAGGAAATCCTGGTCAACTTAGGATAATACATTGCCATGCCTGAAGAAATAACGAAAATAAGGCAAAATCAAAAAATATAGGTAGAGTCATGACAATATGTATCGTATTCAATACCTGGTGGTATCCTGGTCCAGCGATCGTCGTTTTCCGACAGGAGGATCCAATTGCCGCACCACCACGGTGCTGCGTACACCCCTCTCTCTTCTCGACTACCATCTGGATCATCCGAACTTCCCGAGCACTCCTCGTGTTCTATATTTAATTATTATTCAAGATCTTAAAAAATGTGTCCTATTTCATGGTAGAAGGAATACTTCCAGTAAAGTAGACTTTGAGAGAATGAAGTATGCAGAGTGTCAGGGTAACAGACTGCGGTATAGATACTATACTTAATAAACGATGATTATTCTTTCGGTTAGTTTTGGCAATATGCAGGCGAAGACAAGACATATTCGCTGAACGCTTATTAAAAAAAACTGGGGGGGTATAAAGCACTTCACAAAGAGAATCCGAGTTATAGGGAACACCGTACAATGTATTCCATTTCATTGTATAGCAGGCTACGACCAATTGATGTATGTCTTTGTCTCTTTTCCATTTTATCGAGTTTTAAATCATAACAGCACTAATGAAGTTCCGCTTAAAAACAAATGTTGAAAAAGAGACAAATCAAATTTCAGTGACACGAAATTATTTAAAATTAAATTGATCCAAGTTTTTTCTTCAAAATCTTTCCAGTTGAAATAACGTTTAATTTTAATATTAATTTGTGTAATAACATTTTTGGGGATTGATTCTTATGGGCTCCATTTTTTAATTGAAAATGAACCAAAAAATATTTTTAATAAGACAATATTAATAACATACCATCTGGATCAACACTAGCACTTGAACCTGCTAATTTATCGAGACTGTTGCCAGCAGAGCGGGCGATGCGAGTATCTTGAGGTTTTTCTGTCGCTGCATATTCTTCTTTGCCCCTTTCTTCTGACTGCAATACCAAATGATTATGATTTAAATAATCCTGAGAAATGATCCTTCTAAACTCCTTCTCCCATCTTGTTGAGTTGATCTGTGTTTTTTGTTTTACTTAATTTTTCATTTTTGAAATCAAGTTGTCCAATCCAACCATTCTTTCCATATATTTGTAAATATTAATAAAATTAAGTCATAATCTATGCTTAAATGTCATCTATCATATTTTAACAAGGTATATCAAGATTTTGGCATGTAAACTTCAAAATTGCTAAAATCTGTGATTTGCCACATTTTTTTTTATGAAAAATTATTATGATTGTCACTATTCTTAGCTGATGTATAAGAAATGGCAACGACGCATGCAAAAGTAACTAAAATTCTTTATAAGCGTTATGTTTATACTAATTATAAGTTATATGTCTTTCCATTTATTAAGTGCTTTAAACGATTTTGCTGAAAATTACGGAAATAATCGAACTGTATTACAAGAATCTATAGAGCGAGAAGATGAAGATTCTATATTTCATGTTCCCGGCGATAAATGGACATCAGATGCCATTAAAGATATCGCGTACTATTTACGAAGCCATAAATTTAATTCATGGAATAATCGATACTATGAAGAAGGATCAAAAGAAAATGTTGTAGGTTTCTTTGGAGTATTTCCTATTTCTCAACTGCAACCTTTGCATTGGGAAGTAAAAGCTAACTGCCATCGGGATTTTTACAAGTGTATTAAATATGTGTACAGCATGGTGAAAATAGCCCCAAATTCAAGAACCGAGGATTCCGGGATTTTAAATGCAAACAGTGTTAATGAAACATTGATTAAAAAATTGTATAACGAATGTAAAGAAAGACATACGTATGCAAATAAAATCGGACTGCCATTTGATGACCCAGATGAAAAGTTTCAGTGGAGCGTTACTGCATCATATTATATGTGCTGGTATACAATGTCGGGTATACCAGCATTATCGATGATCGGAGAAAGCTGTGATAATTTCGCAAATTGCAGGGATAAATATTTTGGCAAACGTAATCACGATCCAAGAGCAGATGATAATTTGTCTTTTAAATGTGCCATGTACAGTTTCTGCCCAGACCCATGTTGCCCTATCAAACATATTGAATCAATCGAGTCTTGTCGTAATAGTAAAATGAACCCTTGTTTCCTTGAAAATTCAGAAGAAGAAACTTCTCAAAAAATTTGTAATATGGATCGTAAATATAATCAAAATTTCAATAATATTATATGTAACCAATGGAATGTGACTTGCAACTGCAGGGAAGGATTTATATGGATGTCAAAATTTGGTATGTGTGTAGATATTAACGAATGTCTTCTAGAAATCCATACATGTGATAAGGATTCTCAAGATTGCGTTAATGTACCTGGAACATTCTTATGTATCTGTAAGTGGGAATTTGATTTAAATGTTAACACAACATTATGTATAAAGAGGAACACAACATTCTGGACTTAATTTATTTTTTAATTTATTTCCCAAGATATTTATCACAAACCTTTGCTCGAACATCTTGTCGATGCCGGTAATGGTGTCTCGATTTATCTTCAGATCGATATCTTTTTTCAAGTTTCTTGTATAACCGTGCACCACTTGCATGTTTCTTCGAGCTGATACAAGACGGGGAATCAGCGAAGCCTGCTGGAGCTGGTACTATATCTGGTGTAGCATCGGCATATGATTCCTATGTAACAAAGTATTTAAGCATAATGTACAAAGTTTCACAAGCTTAATCGTCCGTGTTGCCTATTAATGATGATACGTTATAAATAAATTTTAATGCAAGTAAGATTTTTAGTATTGTTCCTAATAATTTAAGTGTAAGCTTAACTACAAACTTACATCTGTATGAGATGTCCTGGAAGCTCTGCTATCATGGTCGTGGGTAGCAGTTACAATATGAACCTCCTTTCCGCAATGTAAGCAGTGAGCTTTAGCTTCTCCATCAGCGCCAACCAGGCTATGCTCCGTTTGTTCTGAATAGAATACAGAATCTGAACCAGGAGAAACGGAGCGCAGTGATTCTGCTGAGGCCGCCTTTGCAAATTTTCCTTCTGTTGATTGGATTTCAAAAATTTGTCAACGATGCTTTGCCGATTTTTCTCATATTCAGCTTTAAAAGCTTACTTTTACCGTATTAAATTTGGAAAAAAGCTAAAAGACTTAATTATTTGAAAAAACACTTTTTTTTATTTCTTGTTTTGAAATCGTTGAATTTTTTAAATACCTTTTTCCTGTTTTCGATGATGTCTTGGTGAAGACGTTGGGCTTTTGATATATCGCAATGGAGTAAGTCTTGAACCTGCACTGACCAGTGTTCGCGTAGTCTCAATATCTTCTGCTTCAAGGGAGCTCATACAAGGTACTGTTGGAATTGACTGTTTTCTTCGAGGTAAACTTCCAGGTAGAGAAATACTTTCATTTGAACCACTTTTTCTTCTGGGCCTTGCACTACAAGTTAATATAATCTATAACTTTAAATTCAATCTAACCTAATATTTATTAAACTTATTGTATTTACGTCATCACATAGTTACAATTTGTGTTACCTATATCCAGTATGATTGCTTGATGTAGGTGACTTTGCTGTATTATTCGCACTTGACTTTCGCCGTGGACTGTCTCGTAAACGTCTATGTTTTCTGGGAGATACATTACCATTACCGACACCTGAAATTTTTTAAATAAATTAATTTCATGGCAATTCAATTCATGATACCAGTTTGTATACAGAGATAAATATGTTAAAATGCTAAATATAATATGCTATAATTATATTAATATGCTAAATATGTTAAAATGTATAAAGTAACGTAATATTTTATATTACTAACCATTTTTTCTGTACTGTTCACTAGAATCATCCGAAGTAGGAATATTTAAATGCAGCTTCATATTTGACGCTCCATCTCTTCTGTCGTAGTGTTGCAGTCTGTGGCTCATGTCAACCGTTTTGCTTTGTGTTGGACTTTTCGCTTTTAACTTTGTTCTTTTAACATACCTTTCACGCTCAACGGGGCGCTTGGACTCTAAGTCTTTTTCTTTTGGAAGTTTTTCCTTGAATGATTTTTCTACGTCTATAGGTTCTCGAGGTGATGATTGCATGCTCCTAGGTTTTTCAACAAAATGTGTTTTCTTTTTTCTTGTTTCAGGTATTTTTTCTTCCATAGGCGATTTTATATTTGGCGATTTAAATATTGTCCTTTCTGAGCGGGAACTACTATCAGGTTCTTTTTCTTTCTTGCCCCAATCATCTTGAGATGTAGAAATAGAATCGTCACAAGATTTGGAAAATTCTAGTGTAAATGCTTTCTTTTTTCTTCTTTTATCTTCGGCTAACCATGCTTTTTGTCTATTTGTTGATCTGTATTTTTGTGAATGTTTATAAGCTGAAATTATTTCTATTTAAAATATAACGCAAAAACATAAAATAAATATTACAACATTAAAATTAATAATTTTGTTTTTATCTTACTTAATCCTCCGTCATCATCATCTTCTACAGGACTTTCGTAATAACCTGAAGAAGAATAATGAACGCTTCTTTCATCGTCGGATAATGAACCCTGTAACAAAAACGAGGTTAATGACTTTTCTGATGATATTTGGTGATATGGATAATAGTAATACTTGTCGACTATTTTAAAATATTAATTAGGTTTGTGATATATATTGTTTTATTAGTAACAGTGGACTTTTTACTTACCATCACCTTAGGAACCAATTGTTCCTTGAGTTCATAACTCCTTTCCTCCTTAATCTTCTTAGATTCTATCTTTTCTACCTTAGCATTTGTTTCTGTTTTTTCTGGTAATTCTTTTATTTTCTCAATATGCTTTTTTTCACTACCTTCAGTGACATTCGGATTTGATCCACCTATGCTGTAACTACCACTCGAACTACTTTTTCCACTTATAGCATCTCGTGTGGACGTGCTCTGAAAGTTATACCAATAAAATTAAATATTTAAAAATATATAAGCACGACACACTTAAAAAAAAATTAAAAAGAAACTGTTTAACAACCGTTGAGTGGTTTTTTTTTCTTTGTTGTGACGTTTCAGTTTTTTGACACCATGCAATATTAATATTTAACGAGGTACATTTTTATTTGCAGTTAATATTTCGCTTACCGGTTTTGATTGTTCTTCCTTACTTTTAATAATTTCAGTCTTATTTCTCCTAATATGTTCGACGGTTGGAGTTATATCTGCCTTAACTTCAAATCTGTCAACACCACCTTTAGTTATTCGGTCTGGTAAAGGTAGTGGAGGTGACGATAGATGTGGTACTATAAAATCATCTCTTATTTCTAATGGCGGTGATAAACATGGGACTATTAAATCTTCTGCTACGTTATCTGTTTTTGTAGATGAATAAAGGCTAGATGCACTTTCAAACGACGATCCTTCCTGAGTTTTGTTATTTTCTGCATCTGAAAAATGTAAGTATTAGTTCAAAAAATAGTTATAAACGAGAATGGTACTTTAAGAGTCAAGCAACTTACGGTGATTCTGATTGTTAATATTACTCCGTTTTGAACTATCAGAATTTGCAGTTACATAATCCTCAGTCGTTGTGGTACTCTCTGATACATCTGTGTTTAATTTTCCAGAATCGGTCCTTGCTAAACTAGTTTCGCTGCTTGCGGTTTTCGCTAAAGTGGGTTCGGAAGGAGATTCTAATATCTGATTAGGAATAGCGCCATTAGGCTCTTTTGGTAGTGCTTTTTTTTGCAAGTCTCGTCTTCTAGACGGACTAAGAGCTCTCTCGCGTTTTTTGTTTATAAAACTAGCGGTTCTTTTAAACGGAACATCAGATAAATCTACACTGGGATGAGTTATAGCTATAGCTGGAGTGTGATTAACTTTTGCGGATGCTGTTGGAAAAACTGTTTTTGATACTGTTGGTTGTTTTGTTATAGGTAGTATTATATTTGGAACAACTGCCGGTGGTGATAGTGATGAACGGATGTGCACGGAACTTGAACTTGAGGTTTCTAATTTATTTCTCGGTGATGTAGGTGATTGACTCTGAAAATAAAACAAAGTACAAATATTTTTTCCTTTCTAAACTACAGTACGCACGTAGTTTAATAAATATAAAATAAATAAATACGATTTACCTGAGAAGCATCAAATTCTTCATCCAAAACATCGGTATCTAATGAAGATCGTTGTTGGTGTTGTAACAGTAAAAGTTGCTTTCGTCGTGATGTCGGTGTCAGTAAAGCTAATGCCCCTGGAGAAGCTGCCAAGGAACTGAGGTCCGAAGAACTGAAAAGTTTTATTATTTTCGACATACCAATATTTTAAATTTAACCGTGAACAGATTTAAAACTTTAATTTTACCTTATAACAGTTCCATTATCAGTACCAGAATCTACTTGTAAAACTGTTGTTTGTGATTCATTCCACATGCTATCAGAATGGTCCCTAAAATATAAGAGAGTTTAATGTGTTATTCAAACATGAATATAAGGAAAATTAATGAATTATTATTAATAGTACCTGCTAAAATCAACAGTTAGCGACTCATTGGATGCACAAGGTGATGTCTTTTCTAATGGAGCAAGAATAGTAGTTACATGATTCGAAATAATAGCTCTCTTAACTTTCTGATCTGCATCAGTTTCCTGATGTGTTGGATCTGGTGAACCCGGACTTGATTTTGCAGTACTGGAAAAATGGTACTAATTAGTAACTAAACAAATAAGGAAAACATTTCGAAATCAAAATTCTTTTTTAGATTTTCATTTGATTCAAATGTCATCATGTAACTTGTTAGTATTTATTTCGTGTTGGGTTCACTTTATGTATGGTTCAAATATTTATATATCTCTTTGATGTCCTATCAACAAATATTCATAAGACTAGACTAGACTTTCGGTGGTTCTATAAGGCTTGTTTTGGTAATATCAGTTAATTAACTATATTTTTGACTCATCTTTAAATGAAATAAAGTTATTATTTTTCTGTACAGAGATATTTTTTGGGCAAGTATACTTCATCTCTGAATAAACTTTGATATTTTATACGAATCCAGCTGACACGATCAAAGAATTAAAGAGGTTAGATTACATTAGAATATATAGTCTAGAAGAACTATATCTAGAAGATCTTCAGGCAATCTAAAACTAAAAATATGATTAATATATATTGCTGTAAACTACTTAGAACTTACTCAATCAAGCAAGTTTCAAGGCGTCAGCAAGTAGTTGAGTTTCTATTCGTGCATACCTGTTTTCAGTTACTTCATCCATTATAATTGTTTCCGTTTTCTCTTCAAAACTTACGCTTCGAATTCTAAATGGTTCATGCTTGTAACTAATATATTTTTCATGAAAATCTTCATATTGCCCATTTCCGTCTGACGAACTATGAAGAGAATTATGCAGATGAGAATGAATGAAAGCTAGGCATCCATAATCTACGCTTGAAGTTATTATTCGTGAGCATATAATATATAACTTGCGGTAAATTCACCCTTAAGAAAATAATCAAGCAAGAAAAACTGTCCAGATGGATGATCAGTGAATGTTTATATAGAGTGCACTGAAATAATTGGTGCTTTAGTTGGCTTAATAGTTGCTATTAAGACTAGGTAGGAAAATATCAAATCGCAACTTAAGGATACATACCTAAATGATCCATCAGGCTCAAATCCAAATATACCTTCATCTTTAATAGGAGTTTGAGCATAATTCTGGCCGATGTATTGTTTGTATTCTGTTTCTCGATCCTCCCTAATAATATTTTCTTGGCTAGTCGACATAATTATTGGTGCATCCTTAATGCCATCATTTGTATTTATTTCTGTTTTCCTACTAAAATAATATTAATGTTTTATAATCTGCGTGTGTGATGATAAGTATTGTCAATTAAATATTATTAAGAAATTGCACTTACGCATCTAAAAGAATTTCACCCTCAGACATCGTTTTTTGAAGCATTCTCTTATTTTTTCTTCGTAGTGTTGTAAAAGGTATAGCTTCCTCATCGGGTCTTGGTTCAAAATCAATGATTATTTCTTTCTCGTTTTTCTCACTGTCATCTGTTGTCGTGGCGGAAGTTTCTGTAGATGGTTCTGATTGGAACGTCGATGTTTTCGATAGTGGATGTGAAGAATTTATAGTTTTTTGTGAAGCATCACTAGTACTTTTTGATAGAATTGACCTCAATGATCGTTCTCCTTTTGCTTGTTTAGCGATTTCTTGCTGTAAATATTCTAAATTTCTCCGGTTTAATGCCATACTTTTCTCAATGTTGTCCATATCATCATCGATTGTATCATCCCTGTCACTTTCATGTATAAATTGAAAGTTTTGTTGAAAGTATTCCTGTGCTTGTCGTTGTAAAACACTTAGTTCAGACGATTTATCTATTTGTGATGATGATGCTATGGATTTAACTGATGAAGACGTAACATCATCTGAATCACCCCTTTGCATTAAAGGTGATGTTGGGCTTACTGCTGTCGGTGAACGTGGAGATCTAGGCGGTTCTTCAGATTGAGTTCTGTGTAGTTTTTCATGATCAATACCAATGATACTAAAAGAAATGGTTGTAATAGCTATGCGTAAATAATTATTGTTAGTTTTAAACGCTATACTGACAAACACCTCGAATATTATAAAGAACTCTCAGATATCTGTAAGATGATTTCCTTTACCGAAGCAAGTTAGTTAATTTCTAATACGCACAAAATTATGAAAACATAGAGGTGGGTGCAGAATTCGAATTTGAACATGAGACTGATACTCAAACCATTATATTTTCAATGATATTAAAAGCCTTTCTAGACAATTCACGTGATAATAACTTTTGGTTATAGAATCACATAAACCTTTGTTGTATGTATAAGATGGATGTAGTTAAAATAGTATGTATACCTATTAATGTTTGTTGAGACATCACACTGTGTTTCCCGGCCCACTAACCGATCTCCACCTACTTCTGAAAATGATTTTGTCAATCTTCTGGCTCCAACTGTATAACCATTAGTTTGTACTCCAGCTGCTACCATTTTAACCTGGAATTCAGGATCATCTATTTCAAATTCAAAATCATTTAATTCAAATTCAAAATCATTTAATTCAAATTCAAAATCATTTAATTCAAATACAAAACCATTTATTTTTCTATATTTGATATGCTTTGCACGTAATTTTTTAGTTATTCGACTACCGCTTCTCAAAGTTGCTATAACATGGGTTACAAAAACGGCATAAGCGATTATTTTAAATATTGTTTATTAAAATTTAACTGTTTTAATTTTTAATATAAATACCCTTTTAATTGTCCGTGGACTGAGAGACAAATAGTTAGGTGGGAGAGGTTTTCTTCCTAAACATACTTCAGTTTGAGTAGCTTGTGTCCTCATTACTCCCTTTTTAATAGAATCTGAAAAAAATATTTATTAACATTTAATCCATGGTTACTAACGAAAGATTTTCGTAACCATCAAAAAAATTGTGCACTCAACATCCTCTCCATAACCTTAGTCCAAATCAAAGTAATCTTTATAAATACGAAAACTGTTTTAACTTAAAACTTTAATTTGAGGTAACTTTACGTTTAAAAGATCTCAGCCTATGTGTATAAAACTAAGCCTGTTTGTAGACATTTTTATCGTTAATAAATGATTCTATTTTTTGTATTAAATGCAAAATTCAATTAAGTAATTTATCACAACCCTTAAGTGTACAGGGATTGGTTCTCATCTCTTAGTAAGAGTGAGAAGTCAGTGAGTAGTAAGGTGAAGAAAAATTTGCTTTATTTGAGATAATTCATTTCCATAAATCTTTTATTCTAAAAGACTTGGGTTTGGACTAATTTATTAATATAACAGAGCACAATGTAACTTGACGACTTGACGCAGAATGAGAAAAGCATGGCATACCTACATTCAAAACAAGAAATAGTTTATTAAATATATAAATAGTTTGTTTATCAAACGTTAGAGTTCTTATATCAACACAAAGCTTCATAATGACCGTAAGCGACGTTATACATACCCAAGACGAGAACTTTCGGTTGTTCCGTTTGTGGAGGTCTCTGTACGGGTGGTGGATGAGCTGCCATTGGTATCGGTGGTGGATAATGAAGCGGTGCCGGGCCTTGTCCAGGCAAGTACTGCGGATATGGTGGGAACGGCTGGAACATTATCGGTAGTGTCGCGTACGGCTTGTTCTCTGGCTGTAATGGTAATTGTTCTCGCTGTTGAAACCTGTCTTATATTTATTTATTTATTTATTTATTGTCACCTCTTAAATGAGCGAACAAAAGGGCAAACTTAATGCCTAATGGCATTC
>DWPQ01002102.1:0-11104 GCA_018251795.1 Perichares adela | reverse complement strand
TTCCCAATTGCCACCGGCGGCGACTGGGAAGTCATTGCCCCCACTTCAGTTTCGCTGTACATTGCTTTGTTTCTTGTGAGGAATTCTTAAACGGGCGGAGGCGCGGAGGGCTTCATATTGGTTAGGTTACGTTAGACTATAATTATTTAATCTTAAAATAGGGACCCCGCGGAGCGGGGTTCCGTCGACATCTGTGACGTAATCAAACTTTTATCACAATTTACATCACGACGCAAGCAATATACAGCGAAACTGAAGTGGGGGCGAAGATTTCCCAGTCGCCGCCGGTGGCAACTGGGAACATATCGTAGAAATAAGACAAACCTATGACGAAGTGTTTCATAGTTATGTATAGGAATATTTTTTTTACACATCATGCACATTACCTCATAACTAATGTTTAAGTTCGAATCTAAGGTTGCATAAAATGGCTTCTTAGTGATAAAAATAAAAGAACAATATTCTGTTTGATAAAACTGCCTTTTCAACTGTTTGTCAATATTTAACACTTTTGTTTCCCTTTACAATATAATTCACCAAATATGTTTATATATACTTCCTATATATCAGTCGCAGGCCACAGCTACAACTACTACCACGGTGTCAATGTTTAGCATTTTATTAACAGTAGGTACCCTAAAGGCAATGTTTGTTCCATATCATTCGCTAGTTAAACCGAACTTCTCTGCTCGTGTACCTTACTAAACGGAAGTATTCATGAATTATAAGGTTTTACTTATGCTTATTCTAGAATCAACTGTGAAATATTTCCTTCCCGTTTTATTTACAGTGCCGAAGAGCTTTAACGGCGGCTTTGCGTCGTAAGGGTACCCAAAGTCCCTTAGGACGCTCGCAACCCCTATTTTTCGAAGGGGGTTCACCACCTCTTTCGGTAGTTTAAGTTCTTCTCTGGCTGAGCATTCCAAGCTCGCCTCTCTGTCGCCGTAAAGCTGTAAAAGCCGCTAGAGCCAACAACTTTCCATGAGAATAACAACAGCGTCGGTGATGTCTTTACTACGGTGGTAGGTGACGGTCACCACACCATCAAGTAAACCGTAATTAGAAACAAACGAAAAACCCTTACCGCGTCCATCTCGTATCTCCAGCAAGGTCTGCATATGCCGCGCACAAAAGTCGTAAATATTTTCTGGATTTTTTTTTAAAACCTCCCTTGCCAATCCATCCATTAACTCTACGAGTCCGATTGGCATTTTGGGCACAGCTGGACCCAAAATCCGACTTCTAACACTCATTGTTCAAAGACCTACAGTATGATATATAAAAAAAACGTATTTTCGAAGCAATTTTGTCAGTGTCTTATGTTCTATGAAGCGTTCTCAATGAAGAACTAACAGTAGTGGTGTAACCGTGTTGGTTGGTAGTAGCCATGGTAGCGGGAACATTACCTTACCGTCCGTATCGATCCCGCCGTACGCCATTACGCCAAGAGTTCAGCGCACCACAATCAAATCAAACATAAATCAAGGTCAGCTAACGGCGGAATTACGTCATTAGTTAGTTGAAAACATCGCTTTGCAATTTTTGATCTCGCTTTTCATTTGAGTGTTATGAAAATTTTACCAATTGTCTCCCTTTCAAATACTTCTATAACAAATTGTTCGATCCAAGTTTGTATCATTTGTGTAAGTAAATTTCAAGAGTAGCAAATAAATTGCAATGTGAGCGAATTTACGAAAATTCGATATGAATCGTAAAAGATTTCGTCGGTCCATACTTTCCAAAAATAAAGTTTCACCGGAATGTTATTACAATGAATGTTAAGTCCGATCTAACCCAGTTACAAAACCCAAAGCGAGTTAGTAGAAAAGTTTTCTCAACATTGAATCGAACAGAAAACATTCGAATGTGTAATCAGAGACCCAACAACCCAAAAGTGTCCGCTAAATACTTATATTATTTAAATAAAAAAAATAAATGATACCACAGTGACAGTGTATACTGGTTTTATAACAATTTATATATTTTATTATAACTATAAGCATGTCGGAATTTTTAAATGTTGTTTTAGTACAAATATTTCAGTGCATAGATAAAAGTCACGTTTCAAAAATTACGCTCTTGTTATAAACATTTCTAGGGCCTAGGCGTCCAAAATATATGAAAGGTATAATGAATGTGGCAATTGATTGCGTATTCGTAATGGAGGATGCATTGCACGCACACAATGAAGATCGAACGTGCGACGTGGACTCAACGAGCTGCCCGGAACAACTCGTCTGTATAACTGTGGGAGCGGGTATGATATTTGAAATCAAAACTACCACAATACAAGGTTTGCGTAAGTAAAATATTTACTCTAAAAATATAATTGGGATAAGTGTCAACCCTGTGAACAGAGGAAGGTTCAACAACCGCACGTGAGCGGGACTTATATTAAAATTCAAAACACAACCCTTTACTGATTCGTTATGTATTATGTAGTTGATGAATGCAGCGTTAGCCCTACGAAAGCAGTTTGCGTGCTGTTAGGAAGCTCATCCACTGAATTAGCTGTAACCGCGACTGAGAGCCGAGCCCCGACTGGGCCCCGTGTCCTCTCGGTGGCCGCCGGGGGGCAGGGAGGGGACAGCCGGCACTTCCGCACTCAAACAATTCAATTTCATGTGAATTAACTTTTTTATTTTCATACTGTGTACTATAATATTAATTTATATATAAGATCATTTATAATTTTTGCAATGTTAATACATTTTACATAACAAACATCTCCATAGTGTACATACATACATGCGCGCGCCGCTCCACGAGTGATCTTGGAAAAATTAATAGCTACAGCAATATCATACAAATTAATGACTATTCCCTTACACATTATTATATCTAATTTTAGCATTGTTCTACTTCCAAATACGATGAACGAATGAACAAATGAACGTTGATGTAGTCCGTCCGTCCGTCCGTCCGTCTGTCCGCCGTATGCATGATCCGCCCCGCACCCACACTCCCGCAGCTATATGTATAAAACTCACACTGCTATCAATTTATAATAAATAAATGCCTATTTACACTATGTACCTATACAAAATGATAGTACGTCCAAGTTACATTAGTAGATTCCAGCATCTAGTTTATATAAATGATAATTTCATAGAACAATCTACCGCGCGCCAGTGTGGCGAGGCCGCCAGCGCACCAGGCCGCGCGCCACTAGACAAACAAACAAACAAACATTACATCTTCCAATTTCCCTAATCGTTTTGTACAATCATATTCAGCCGAAAGCCGGGTGCCCCAGTGTGATACGTGATACGTGATACAGTTGTCGGTGATCCAAAATGCAATACAATCGATCATGCATCAATTATACATACAACTTTTAACTTATTTAAACAATTTAACAATATTAAAAAAAATCCTAAAGTAATCTAACGAGCTACGTAAACATATATAAAATACTATTACAATAAGCGCATTCGGGAGCCGGACGCGCCGCGCCCGGACGCTCGGGGCCCGAACGAGCCTTTCATTGCGGGTATAAAAAATTAATAACATCATTAACAAAAATGTAATCGAATAGAAAATGAATACATAAGTGAAAATAAAACGGATCGCATTATCTAGCAGTTGGATGCATCACTTGGCGGGCGGCGCCTGCCGCTTGCGGCTGATCTCCATCTCGCCCAGCCGCTTCCACAGCTCGTCGCGCTCCTTCTCGCGCTTCTTCTCTCTGTGCGCACACAAACACACACGTCATACACACATCACTCCTCTACAACTGGAAAATGTATGTTGTATCCTAACCTAACTCTTATGAACTCTGTTGCATATAATGACAGACAAACACTTTTGGTGAAAACTAATTGTACATGGTAGTGGGTATTTCTAGCTGCGTGGGTTCTGGCCTGTCCAATTTTTGAGAATCATCAGTGAAATATTTTGACATTCCGTAGCAATATGGTATTGTCATCTAATATGGAAATTTTGTACAAATGTAGGAAATAGGTTAAATTTAAATTGTAAGATTGCCTCACGTAGTTAGTTAATTACAAATGAAGACAGGTGTTAATAATTGCATTGTCATTAAAACTGTGTTCTACATCAAGATCGCGAAGTTTCCGTTACATACAAACGACCGAAGCTAACATGTTAAATGTGTGTGAAGTCAGAATAATAGCTTTTAGAGGCCTGTTCTTTATTATTTATTTCGAAAGAGAGAGAGGGAGGGATGGAGGCAGAGGGGGGGGGGGGAGGAAGAGAGATAGAGATAGAGAAAAATCTTACTTCTGCCGTTCCGCCTTATAGCTGGCGGTGAGCTCGTCGAACAGCTTGGAGTTCATCTCCATGAAGGTCTTGAGCACGTTGTAGACCAGGGTGACGATGGTGTGGTTCCAGTGCTCCTTGCTCATGCGGTACAGCGCCGGGAACATGATCGGCATTATCACCTGGTTGTTCTCCTCCATCAGCGACAGAATGTATTCGTTGTTCCAGAAGTACAGCGCGCGCTCCGCCACCTGCAAGTGTACCGCTCGCACTTTACCACATACCATACTATTGTACACTATTAATAAGTGTTCCTAGACGTTCGTATACTTCTCGTAGATTTCTTGTATTGTGTACTAATAATATGATAGATAAAAGTGTTCTCTATAACTGTAATTAGGATAATATGATGCTTCATCTTCTAGGACCTACTCTTGGTAGCGGTTTGCAGAAGCGATGGCGTAAATTGACTTTCGAAAAGTGTTTGTAAAAAAGCGATTTAGAATAAACTTTAATTTCATACAACTCAAGATATTTTTTACTTTAGTTATACGACGAATACACCTACTTGGGGTGCCTTTGAGACACGCACAAACCCTATTTTTCTAAGAGGGTTCACCACCTATTCAATATAAGTTATTCCCTAGCTAATATGCTCACATTCCAAGTTTGCGTTTCTGTCCCGCGAGAAGCTGTAAAAGCAGCTAGGACCGACAGGAAATGTTCATCGGATACAAACAACGAAAAACTAATACAAAGGAATATCTCGTGAGGAAACCTGTATACATGAAAGTTCTCCATAAAGTATTGATTATAGCCCTCTTAGTATCAGAGAACACTAGGCTATCAATGCTTACAGATAATGTATTAAGTAAAAAAAATCAAAGCTTGAATGAATTAATAAACATTGATGACAATTAGCTAGCGACATTATGCAAATTATCATGACGTCAAACAATTTGAAGCAAACAATAGGCTATAATTATTGTGACGTTGGACAGTCAGAGATAGATGTTACACAACGAAATAAGGCAACACGGTTCAATGATCATTTGTAAACACTTTATTATTATCTATTACGAGTGAACTATCACTTTATCAGAAATCTTTGATTATAATTATTGTTCCTGCAATCTGATGGGCATTGTCTGATATTGTTCACCTATCGTCATCATAATAGCCCATAATTGTCCCACAACTTGGATAAGGTTTTCTGTCACAAAATTTAAGGCGTAGTCCACCAGACTTCATACTCTTCTGAGAACATTACGGAGAACTCTCTGGTAAGCAGGTGTAATCAGGTCCGTTACCAAAACAAGTGATAATACAATTCTAATACACATAACTTCGAAAAATTAAGGACGCGTGCAGATTCGAACGTGAGACCGTACAGAAGACTAACATTGAAACCACTCTACGGTTATATGTCCACCTTTAGTTCGGCACACTTTTTTAGGTACGTATTTTAAGAATTAGAATATTTTTCAATAAAATGTAGATTCCAAAGACAAAAGAAACGTATAATGGCCCCAATGATATCATTCTAAGTCAGACGAAGGTCAAACATGTTTTCATTATATGAGGGTTTTTCTGTTTATTGATCAACAACTCTGGCAGACAAGGATAATTTCAATATTTTTATTTATCATAATAGTGTATTGCATAGCATGTGTTACAATCGAGCTCCTTAGAAAATCATACAATCCAATCACCACGGTCCCTGGAGGGCACAGCTATTTAAAAGACAGTGTTTTATATAACATCATCTATTATTATATCTAATCTAATCCTTACTAATATTACAAATGTGAAAGTTACGCTGTGTATGTTACTCAATCACGCGTATACTACTGAACCGATTTAAATGAAATTTGGTACAGAGATAGTCTAGGGCCTGAGAAAGGACATAGGCTATTTTTAATGCGATAAAAGTGATGTACAGGGTTGGAATAGCGGATGAAAGTCAATATGAAAATTCCTATTCTACATTTTATCCCACAATTCCCGCGGGGTCGGAATTTACACGGGAGAAGCTTTGTGACACACTGATTTCCACGCGAGCGAAGTCGCGTGCACAGCTAGAATATAATACAATATTTATCAAAGCGAGTGATGATAGTAAATAATTCAATTACCTGAAAGTGTGGACTGGAGACGCATTTGGCGATTTGTTTGAACAGCGGCTCCTGTATTTTCGCAAACTGTGCCGGCTCAATCACGTCCAATATCTCTTCAATCTCACCCAAGAACATCACCTGAAAACATGTCACAGTCGTATTATTATGGGGATGGTTACTATACAAACAATTGTTAGGAAAATTATGTGTAATATCTCCAGGTATCGTTAAATTCATATAATGAATTAAGAGCCCAGACTTAGGGTAAAGTCTATAATCCACCCTAGACTTATCTTAGCCTTTACTTTTCTTTATAGCATTGTCACCTATTGTTGTGCGGTTATTAGCGTAATATTTTCGTAAATCACCAAAATTGTGCACTCAAGATATACTCAGCTTAAGCTCAGGCTGACCCAGATTATGTTTACAAATACGAAAATTGTCTTAGCATGACTTAACTTTAGATTGAGTAAGTCTTAAGTACTCTTTATAGATCCCCGCCTTAGGTAGCGAATTAAATAAAAAAATATAATACCACTATATTATTGGTCCATTCAGTACATACATGGAAATAATATTCTAATTCAAATTCTTATTGATATGTCAATAGCTGGCAAATAATTGGACATACCACTAATGGTGAGTAGTAATTGCCACGCGTGGCCGTCCATAACACCAACGGCATCATCGACGGGTCAAACAAATATAATTAAAATTAATTTAATTACTTAATTATGATTTCTTTCTTTGTTTAATGAAGACAAATTCGTACTACCGTATGTCGTTTAGCTTCCTGCGATCATAACACACACGCGCACGGGTGCACACATAAACACACGCACGGACGCACACATACACACACGCATGCACGCAGAAACGTACAACGGTACATACCTCTATCTGCGACTTTAACATGCACACTCGCTTACATGCACGGACGCACGAACGAACGCACGCACACGCACGCACGCACAACGTTACGCACCTCTTTCTGCGAGCACGTCTTGGGCCAGAACTTGAGCAGTCCGCGCACGACCGGCTCGGTGAGCGTGGCGTCCTTCTCGAGGAACTGCACGACGCAGTAGGCGAGCTGCGCGTGGTACAGCGACAGACACTTCACCTTGTGCAGCGGCAACAACACCTTCACTAGGAACTGCTTGTGCTCGCTCTTCAGCGGCAGCGCGAACCCGTTGATTATGCTGGAAGACAACAACAATCACATCAATGGTGGCTTCGTGCATTGGACGGGCTGGATTTGGTACTAACAAACTTATATTATTGATATAGGGATCAAGGCAAAGGCTCCCGAAAACGAAGTCAGTCGTTACTGCTGATACCATTGATGAGTAGTAAAAGTAAAACAAACGATTTTAATGAAAAAAGAACATGTCGAGCGCAGCGTGTAAGGAAAAAACTTCTACTAAATGTTTTTTTTTTCAACCAAATTGATTTCTTTCCTTCATATAAATATATTTTCTTATATCTATAGATTTTTTCTCACTCATAATTTTCGGGCGTGATAGCCTAACAGCATGTACATATATTATAAGCATGTACATATATTATATCTGCGAGCGCAGTTGCATGCCGCTCATACGACCTGCCCGCACGACCGTACTGAACAACAGCGGCTGCCACCAAGTGTGACCCTTGTCGCCACTTACTGAGTACTGCAACGTCTTCTGATGTTTTATTTTTTGTTATCTACCTTAAGTAATTGTGTAAGTTGTTGCAGAAATATGTTCTATTGCGAAATAAAGGCTTCTTTCTGTCTAATTCAGTCTATGATACAACTACATCCAGCATTTGGCGCCTCGTCTAGAATCCTAACCTCACTACGGATGATTCACGTATAAATATTTATAAACAATTTGCCGATACCCGAGGCGTCAGACACGAGGATATAATTTTCTACAGGAAAACTCATTTGAAACATCATTATCAATTAACTTTGATTTAAATTGGCGAACGTCAAAACATTATATGATTCTAGACAAACTTTAGTCATCATACTACTCAACATGAAGTATGGTAAAAATATAGGCCTCGAAGAATCATCAAAATATTGAAAGACTATAGAGAGATTTCTTCCTACATACATACATACAAACAATTCTACTTTATAATTAGTATGGATAGACAATAGTAATTAGAGAATATTCTCACTAATTAGGCAGAAAATAAGTATAATAGTTGTCCAATTAAACATTATACATATCTTATTAGGATCACAATAAAATCAAAATTTTAATATGACCCCAATAAGATATTGAATCCTGTAACCCCAGTCTATAGTAAATATCTGGCCCGGCCGGGAATAGAACCCGGGACCCCTCGCTTCGCAGGCAGGGTCACTACCAACAGTACCAACTAGGCTACGGGGTCGTCAAATAAAATGGCATTTTTTTTTATTGATTTACTTATTCCACTACTACGCAAATCCGAATTTGGTCAGGGTGGACCATAAGGTACATAAATAATACACTCGCGACGTGATCAGCGGTAATTACCTTCCAAGTATCTCTAGCAGCTCGCCAACGCCGTTGAAGTGCTCCGTCTCGTAGACGAACCGCAGGAATATGTTGTTGATCTGTTTCCGTATGAAGGCGCGCAGCCCCAGGAACTTGCCGTAGATGCGGTGTAGCACCGTCTTGAGGAAGTCGCGCTCGCGCGGGTCTTCCGAGTCAAACAAATCTAAAAGCTATGAAAAAATAACATTTTGATTTTGATTTTAATGATTGAGGCTAGGTCACCCGCGGTCACTAAAATCGACCTGGAATCCCAGAATTCATGCTGGTCACATCTACTGTCATTAGTAAAATAGACCTGGAATCCCAGAATCCATTAATCTTTTTTATGGTAATAGCCGACAAACCAGCAAACGGACCGCTTGATGGTAAGTCACGGTCACTCATAGACATCTACGAAACCAAAGACATCACTGACACGTTCCCGGCCAACTAGTAATCGGAAGATCCGCTTGTGACTGGCTCTCCGACACTGCAACCGAAACACGTCGAAATATTTCATGGTTGATATGGACAGAGAAGGCAAGATTTTTTAAAGGCTAGCGAAGGGCTTGACAAGCCACCTGGTGGTAAATGGTTACCATCTCCAGACATGGGCAGCACCAGAGGAGTCACCAATGCAACGCCGGCCATATTTGAGAACTCTTTAACCTTTTTGAAAAACCCCATGTCATAACGCTCCGGGTATACCCGGGAATACCTCAGAAGGATGCTCATTACACAGTTTGGAATGATGCAGAAACAAAGATCGAGAAAAACGTAGTGTGGAGGACTTTCATGGGTCCGATAGATACTCAGGCAGGTGAAGTGTAGGAGGATCAGGAGAGTCCCTGGTAATAATGTCGCTTCTTAGCTACATTATTTTTTGTTTGTTTCTGATGGGGATTTTGCTGTTGGCCTTAGCGGCTTTACACCTTCACGCAGACAGATCTTAGCTTCACAACGACGTCGCCTTGGTACAGGCGGGGTACTACTTACAATCAAATGTGAACGTTAAGGCCAATGTTGTGGTCTAGTATATAGGCGAAAATACGTGGCTGATTGAGATGTGCGGTTCAACAATTTTATAATTATAATGAATTGTTAGCTGACTGCTCTAAAAATGACGTGACTCGATTGTCCAACAGGTTTATAAAGGGTGGTACAAGCAGAGCACGGGCACTCTTAGTCCGAACTTACTTCGAACTTGACATATTTACGGTTGATTGTCATTGAGTGATTGTATGTTTATTACTGTGATAGATTGTAAACTTCTGTTTAGAGATAGTTTCCATAGTAGTTTCAATGTGTAATTTAAATAAATGTTGTCTTTTTTTATTTAACTCACATCTGATTCCTAAAAGTATATACAAATACTAGCTGACCCCGCCAACGCTGTTTCGCCATATAAAAGTTGGAGTAAAAAAAAATGGAGTTGGTGATAAAAATGTAAAAATTGGGAGTTGTATGGATATTTTGGTGCCATGTCATAAAAAAGGTATAAAAAAAATTGTCCGTAAAATAAAACAAATAATGTTGGGCGTGGGCCCCTTTATAACTTAGGGGCATCAAAAATAGTTTACAACCTATTCTCAGACCTATCGAATGTAAGTACAAAATATCATAAAAATCGGTCAAGCCGTTTCGGAGGAAGTATGCCAACTAACACTGTGACACGAGAATTTATGTATACATGATGGTATAGTCAATGGTCAACCTTACCTGCAATACAAATTTCTGGTCGATGACCTTCTTGCCTATGGTAGGCTGGAAGTCGGTCGACTCGAGGAACCGCAGGAAGAACTCGTACACTAGCTGTAGGTGTGGCCACGACGCCTCCAGCGTCGGATCGTCCTCCTCCGGGTCGAAGTCGGGGTTTTCACTCGGTGGCAGAGTGCGGAACAAGTTGGCCGATATCTGTTTATTGATTATACATTACTAGCTGACTCCGCAAACATTGTTTTGTTATATTTATTATTCCTAATATCATAAATGCGAAAGTTTGTGAGGATGTACATGTGTGTGTATGTATGTTTGTTACTCTTTCACATAAAAACTTCTTGACGGATTTGGATGAAACTTTGCAATTATATAGTTTATATACCAGAATAACATATGGGCTACTTTGTATCCCGGAATTCCCGCGGGATCGGGATTTACATAAAAAGTCCTACGAATATTATAAATGCGAAAGTTTGTGAGGATGTATGTATGTTTGTTACTCTTTCACGAAAAAACTATTTGACGGATTTTGATGAA
>DWPQ01002101.1:0-11104 GCA_018251795.1 Perichares adela | reverse complement strand
ATTATATTTGAACAGCGCCATCTATTGGCAGTCTTCATTGGCTAATGTTGCCAGTTGATAAGATGAAAATGTTAATTGTCCCGTAACATTGAATTTTAGAACATTGTTATTTAACTTCCATATTTAATGTAGTTAAGGAGAAAAAAAAAACAACTAAAGTTACCGCTTAATTATTGTAATTTATTACCAATTTGAAACACTGCAACAGGGCGTCAAATATTATACCTCGGCGTTAAGTAACATTTTGGACAATTTGATAGCTTATCAAAGTCTTTTTTTTATTTATTCTATTTATTTACTAACTGGCACCCTGAGTTGCTGCCGCTAGCAATCGGCAACACAAACATTTGTGACTGGCATGGATTCAGTTCATAGAAGCGTACGATCAGTTTACGTCAGGTAACGGTTGATTGTAAAAGGAGGCTTTGGAGCGTTACTCATAGGTGGGGATAAAAAAATTATGACTCACATCGTAGGTATTGCGGTGGTGGTAATTTTAATATTAAATCTATCTTAATTTATATTTACGAACAAAACATCTGCAGGTTTTAAATGTTTTAAGTTTAAATTATAGTTGACCAAAAGTGTACGGTAGCTTTTATCTGTTGTTTTGAGTGAAAGCTATATATCTATATAGATATAATATTTAATAACATTGATGTAGCTACCGCTTATTTACGGTTCAGTGAAGGCTACGTAGGAGAGAACTCTATCGTAGTCTAACACACAAATTGAGCTTGACTCCATATCGACTGATATCTAACGATAGCATAATATGTCCTCTCACAGATACATTTACATTTTATCTCTAACGAAGTCTCTTTTCTACATCTCTACTGCTTAATTATCTTCCATTTCTCGTCTGTTATGATCTAAATTACGAAAGTAATCCTTACAATTAATTTCTGATCTATAACCTCGCTTATCTATGAAAATACTTTGTTATAAGTACTACTAACTGCGCAACGTTCTCAAATTATTATTATTATCCACCAAAAATTTTACAAAGTTAGGGTAAGGTAGGTAAGATATATTTATTTATGCGAACAAATGTTATTATTATGTAATGTTTATTGTAGATGAGTTAGTAACATTATGTTGGTGTTAGATGTATTTGTATTTAATGTGCCAGTTTAAATGTGATGTTTATAAGTTAATGGCAGATTATGGGTAATTAAGTCAAATCAAGTGAACTCATTTTTACTTTACTTTTATTATTTACTAGCAATAAAGTTACTAGGACATTTAGCGAGGTGTTACATACTTATTTCTCAACTAAAGTCAGATCTGAGGCTAGTTACTTAGTTGATAACATGTATGGGAGATACTGCCGCCATCAACATTAAGAGTAATACATTTCCTTGGCTCTTTTAGTAATGTTATGAGCTACCGACATCTGTATCATTATCACAGCCCATTAATGTTTTAGCCAAGTTCGCGTCCCATCTTAAATAAAGAGCATTTAAGTCCTTAGTTAATCACGTTAGTTAGGTGCGGATTGGCAGACTTCACACTCTGAGAATATTATTCAAAACTCTCAGGTAAGCAAGATTCCTCGCCATGTTATACTTCGCCAAAGCAAGTGGTAATTAATTGCCTGCTTCCTGCTTTCGATATATATTTCCTTTCTTTACTTATATACTTATAACACCATTTGGATGTATATTGGTGCTTAATTTTAAGAAATTGAAGGGCTCGAAAGTACAGATAAAATATAGTTGTATTACACTAAAACATACTTATATATTACAAGTATGCAGAAACGATTTTAGAATTAGTATTTAATTGCAATTGGTTGCTTTATATTTTTTATATCTCAATTATATTGTGTTATTATGATTATTTAATCAATTGCCCCTTATGGTAATAACTGGTTTTTGATGATTTTTGTATATATACACCAACATTTAGTTTAGGCGTATCAAGTAGATTATAAACAGTATACAACAATATTTTATTGTAACCGTGTTATTAAATTATTTAAAACATTAAAAAAAACGGTTTGAGGACATAGATTTCTGTAATAAAACTTGTTATGACTGCTGTCTTGTGAAGTTTGCAATGGATATAGTTCTATTTGTAAAAGTTGCTGGTTCAAATTCGAAAGCTTAAGAGAATCATATAGCAGTGTTAACAGGAATTTTGGTTGATGCTGTATCATACAAAGGTTCTCCCACCTGTTACCTATGTTTTTGTGTAAGGTTATCTTACCTTGTATGTTTCGTTTTGTGGACCACTGTGCTGAATATTTCTACGACATAATGTATTCGTATCTATAGCTTTGTAATCATATTAATGTATGTAAACGTTTAATTACTACAAGTAGTTTGAAATAATACGTCGATACTAGTATATTACGAGCTTTGATTGTATGTTCCTTAGCTATGAACTATTTATCTGAATGGATATTGAATATTGATATTTATTAGTTTTGTTCGTGTTTGGTTATAATTGGCAATACAATGAAATTTGGTAGCAGAAAGATTCTTAAATCTGATTATCAACTAATGTTTTCTAAATAATAAACGCATTAGACAATATCTATAAGACGTGGTTAGCCTGGTTGCATATTTAAAAAAATGTATTTTGATTATTATTTATTTGATATAGCTTTATGACACCGGAAAGGCTATAAAAGGCTTACAACATGATTATTTGTAGTCATTGCCTTAATGATTATTATAAATCACGCCAATTTTAAACTATATACATATAATATACAATATGTTTCTTAAAGTACAATAAATCCAAGTAGGTAGTAATAATTCAAATTGTAGAAGGATGACAATAATTTTTGTCTCTTTATGTCTCCATTTCTCTGTATAATTGTTGACACAATTTTATAACATAAATCTAGTAATCATTGTAGTCTAGCATACATATTTAAACCATCTATGTCGCTATCTTTAATGTATTAAAATTACAATAAATCATACAATTGCAATTTTATAAGTCTAGAATGTAGATGCAGATTTTTATTCGAGTATGCGCTAAAATACTACTTCTTATTGTATGTACAACGTTATATTTCATATCAATAATTTATAATTATTGTTACCTTGAAATAGTGTACTGACATTGGGCATAAAATCATTCATAAAAGGAAGCCTGTTTACTTAGAGGTGTGTATTTTATCCATCACTGTTGAATTTCTAAAATTTGTCAAATTACGTTCATGTCACACCGAGGAACGTAATCACATGACATTACTAAACTTAGTAAAAAATATATTTGACTGACAGATTGCCTGCGGATTTTAGGCTATGTATAAATGTTATTTATAACATTTGGCATCTTTGTCAGTGCCTAAAACAAGTATCGTTTGACCTGCTCAATATATTATCTTAAACCTATTAAAAATTATTATCTCATAGTTGCACAATATTTTGGATACAGCCTTATGAACAGTTTTTTTAGCTGTTAACAATAAAATCACAGTATTATAATTGTACAAGCCATCAAATATTTTATTATAATTAATATGCACAGTATTTAAAGGAAAGAGGTAATATTTTACAACAATTTGTATAAAATTAGAAAACTAGTCATCCTCCCTCTTTATACACAAAAGTGTTTGTAATCTTAACATAAAATAAAAATGAGTGAATGTAATCTTTTACAAGCGGTTGAAGTAAAGCTTCTTTAACGTGACAGGAGACGAATAAGTTAAAAATAAATATCCCGTATTAGAGTTTAAAAATATATTTATCATTTCAATCTTTGTAACTAGTAAATACATTATTAATATATTATTATTAAATAGAGTTATATACGAAACGTAACTCTCTCTTTCTATCTTTACTAACTCATGTCTCTTTCTCAACTTCCGTTTGATCTTGCCTGATTACAGTTTTCGTTATACATTCACCAGCTTACTTCACAAGTCAAGCATGGGTAAAGAAGTTTTACTTCAAAAAAATACTTTTACCTTACATTGTTTAAAAACGTGTATTTTTATTTGTATAGGTTTTTTTTATTCATTTGTAGTGTCGATCATAATACGTACACAAAACAAATTTTACCGTGTGACTGATTTGTATTATGTGAGTTTATTCTATGTTAAAAAGTAAATTGTGTTAAAACATATCATCGCATTGTTTTAATTTTTACCCTCCAATTACATACTCTGTAAGAGAGAAATTTGAATGAATACAAAAACAAAAAGTATATATTTGCTTCCATAATGGGTGGCAATGCAACAGTAATTGCTTTAATTTTATGGACGTCAATGTTCTTAACTAAAATTATTAATGTGCTATACATATAAGAGATCCCCATATAAAAATCAGTAACGCGAGAAGCGCCCTATTTCCTTTTTCATTTATAAGATCATTGTAATGTAAGGCTGAAAAGTAACGATAGACTTACTCTTTGAAATTTAATTTATTTAAAAAAAAAGTTATTAAACTTAATGTAGTATTTTTTTCTCTAATAAAAAAAAACATCGATACACTAATTCTTATATTAAATATTCTTTAAACCTAGTCCTTATATCTAATAGTCAATATGAATGTCGATAGAAACGACCAGTACCATTATTAATACCAGTTTAAGAAATAAAGTATAGATTGGACAACCACCACAAAAATAATTTTCAGGCATTAATTAGAAAGACTGAGCCATTTTCATGTGCCGTCAGCCAATGATCCGTCTAAAGTTTAATTTACCTTCTTTAATGTTGTTCTCATCTCATCACCAAATATCCACCGAATAGGGTTATCTACTGATTGTGTAATGGCAGCCCACATTTGTCCACAGAGTCCACTAGATATCATAAAACCATTGATAAAAATCCTCTATGATAAAAATTCCACTGTATAATGCAGAATTTTGTATTTTACCTAAAACGTTTTACAGCACATCCTTTTTCTTTATTAGAAATAAATACTCTGAGTATTTGTTAGTCACATAGTATTGTCTAATATTTGTTTTCATAGCACCTCGAACAATTTTGAAACACCTAGAATTGCATACTGCGTAGATTGAATAAATTCTTTTTTTTTTTAATACAATTTATAACCAACCGCAGTCTGTAATTACGTCCAACCATCGAAAATATATGCGTAGGTTACCAAACTACTAATACAGAATTAAATTAGTCTGTGGATCTGTCTACATTACAACGTTTGCTTTCAATTGAAAAAACCAATCGCAATAAAAAATACTAATCTTCAATTTTGGCGCGGCTATATTCAATTGTTGAAGTTTACATGAAATTACTTGAACAGCGTGATCAGAGGAATTTATTACAAGATGGCTGTTGTAATGTCAAAATTGGCAAATTGTCAAAGTGTCAAATTATTTCTTGCTTGTGCAACGTGAATATAAAATACGCATTGCTGCGGGTTTTCGAATCAATTGCAAAAGATTTCTGATCTATCATTTTGCCGCGAATGTCAAATTTATTTAATATAAATTGGAAATCAAACAAAGTAGTTTTTAAATGTTGCTAATCGATTCTATCTTTGTATTATAATATTTTCCTGGTCGGAAAATAATGGTTGACGTTTTACGATCAGCCATTCGTAACATTATGTGCAGGTTACTGATGTAAATTCAGTCTTATGTTTTCAAGTTGTATAAAATGAGAATGTTTCAGTAGAACTAAACATGGAGCAAATCGTCGTTAAAACTGAGGTACAACCGAATGGAGAGATACTATTGTTTAATTTTTATGTTGATGGTGAGTATTTTGTATGTTTATTAGTTAATAACTTCCGAACAATACATGTTTTTAATTCAACGCGTTGTTATTCAATAAGTATTTTTTGACATATGACCTGAGTTAAAAATGTTGATAATCTTTTGTTAAATCAGCCCTAGCAAAGAATTTATCAAGTTTAATAGATCATTTTAAGAATATCACCTTCTTTATAACTTTTGGGTTGCATGTGCTCTATTCACGAATGGTGCACTATACTGAACAATAGATGAAACAATGGCACCAGATCCCTCCTATTGGAAAACATACATACATAACAACCTATAATTGACCCACTGCTGGGCTTGGGCTTTCTCTCACACTGATATGATTTAAGGCCATCATGCTAACCAAGTGCGGGTTGGTAGACTACACACACCTTTGAGAACATTATGGAGAACTTTCAGGTGTGCAGATGTCCTCACAATGTTTTCCTTCACTTAAAAGCAAGTGATAATTCATTTCTAATACGCACATAACTTAAAAATAAATGGTGCGCGCCAGGATCGATTAGACTACCTCCCATTCGGCAGACTAACGTTCAAACCACTAGGCCATCCCTGAACTCGACTGGCTACAACAACAGGCTGTGTACAACCCAGTATAATCCTGATGGTACATATTTATGGTAGTTTTTTAGAGCTCTTTTATTCTAAAATTACACACCCCTCCACCAAATTAAGTTCTTTCAATGTGTAAAAGACAATAACTTCTGTACTGAACAAGTGTGCGCACAGGAATTTTAAAGTAAACTCAATTCGTTAAGGCACTTAAAGGCAAACTAGTTGTTAGACTGGTCTAAATTAGTATATGTGAGGGTAAAGATAATGGAGGGGCGTGCACTTTTAGAATTACCATTCTTAGAATCAACTGAGAAATGTTTCTACATGTTTCGGTTGCAGTGTTAGAGGCACTCTGTGGATTCTTTGCTTCATTTTGGTGAGCAATAGATTAGTGATGCTTTTGGTACATTCACCAATGGTGTCTCACAATCATGTAGCCAATCATTATGTGTAAACCTAAGAGTTCTCTACAATGTTCTTAAATGTAAGTTTATATAAGTTGGAGATATGTGGCCTGACCTCTCTTGTAAAGAGCTTGTAAAAAGGAGATACTTGGCTTAAATATGGCAATATTTAAGTTTTTACTAAAATATTTATCTTGAAATATTTCCCAGAGAGCCGAAATGAGGAAGATGGAAATGAGGAAGACACGGTAACATTTACAGAAGAGCAATCTGCACAATATTTAAATAACTTATCTGTCAATTTACATGAGGATAAATACATTATCGAAGAGATAGATGATACTGAACCAACAGATGAAACTATCGTGGCTGTAGCCGAAGGTGATGCAGCGCAATGGCTAGATGATGAAATTAAAAAACTACTTATTTTTTACACAGACAATAAGGAAGCGTTTCTTAGTGGTACCACAAAAAGAAAATATCTTTGGGATGTAGCTTGTAAGACAATGTTACATGGCAAAAACCACATTTCTTGTGAACTGAAACTCACAGAAATGATGAAAAAATATGCAGAAGTATTTGTAGAAAAACGAAAAGGTGCTCATATTATGTGGCCTTACTTCTCAGCATGTCATGAGGCTTTTTATGATAGTAATGAAACTAAGTCAATCATTGAACAATATGTAAATGAAAAAGCTGCAGTTGAAATAAACATTCCTCTGCCTCGTGTTAATGAAGATGGTATAATAGTTGTTCAGAAACCAGCCAACCCTCCAACTAGCAATGAAAAAGTAGATTTAATGCTCAATCTATACTTAAAACACAGAAAGAAGTTTCAGAAGAATGAATCTCAAAGAGGTCTTTGGGAGTTAATTGTACTAGAAATGGGAGAACAGGATGTAGATTATTGGCACAGGCGTTTTTTAAATTACAAACAGCATTACATAAAAATGTTACACAAACAGAAAGAAACTGGCGTAAGCACTGTAGCATGGCCATATATGAATGCATTTGATCAAATTTTCAAAAATGATGAGGACTTTCACAGGAAGTTATCACCCCAGTTGACAAATAAACATCAAAATAAAGAACAGACAATAATAGAGCAGCCCGAAGAAGTATCTTGGTCTGACATGGAGAAAACTTTCTTAGTTAAATATTACTTTGATTGCTTTCATGAATTCCAAGATGCAACAATTCCTAACATGTTCCTTTGGACTGAAGTTGGTCGCTTGCTCGATAAAAAAGCAAGTGATTGTAAAGAAAAGTTTGCCGAACTGAAAGAGGATCATATCAAAACACTAATTAAAGGCGAATACGATTTGCCAAATCGTGTGCCCATGGAAATAATTTTAGACAATATAATCGCCAAAGAAGTTGAGATTCAGTTACAAAATGTAAATTCTCCGGACCGATTCGTAACATGGAAAACTGAGCAAGTTGATGAGTTAGTACAATATTTATATGATAACACAGAACTGCTTAAAGATTCTGTGTGTTATAATATTTGTTGGTTTATCTTAGGAAAGAAATGCAACCTAGGTCCGGCGGCTTGTAAAGATCAGTGGGAGCGATTGATGAAATTATACAAGTCTATATTAAATGATAAAAAGGAAAACCCTGATATGTCAATTGATTGGAGATACATGGATTTGTTTGACAGAATATTTGATTACGGAATGGCTATGGACTTGTTAGATAGTCCTGAAAAATTAAAAATACAGAATCAATTGCAGTCCGGTAAAATAGGGGGTGAGGAACAGATTACAATATATTTTAGGTTCTCTAGTAAATCAATTATTTTTTTCTAATGTTTTGATGACATATTTTTTCTGTAAATGTCTATATACCTACCATTTATTTGAATTTTAGTTTTAGTTTTTCATGTAATTACCGCTTTCAAATTTTTTATTATATTACGTTACACTACTCTTGAGTATTCTTGGTATTTATGTCTCTCTAATTTACCTTGCAGTAAAGAGGATAACAATTAAAGATACTGATGACAGTTATCTCGAAAATGGTATAGAAGAACAAGATGTCTATGATGAGAGGGGATTTGTAAAGCATTCTAAAAAGCAAGCAGGAGATACTAAAGCCTTTAGAATCCTAGAGTTTTACCTAAAACATAAACATAAGTTCTCATCGTCTCAAGGCAAGAGAACAGCACTATGGGAGACACTATCAAAACAGATAGGAATTTCAGCAACTGAATGCGCTCATAGATTCAGAAACTTCAAGCAGGTTTACAAGGCCTACGTCAAGAGGGAAATAAGCAAACCAGAAAAACCAATTATGTGGCCATACTACACACTATGTAAGAAAATCTTTGGTTACCGATCAATCAAGAACAAGATCAAAAATGAGCTCAGAACCGAAACCGATGATGAAGATTGGTCTGCGAAAGATATTAAAACTTTGATCAATTTCTTTGCTCGTAACTTTAATGATGTACAAGACAAAATAGGTGATACCAGCAAATGGGTATCGGTTGCAAAGGAACTTGGTCGATCAAATTCAGCTTGCAGCGATAAGTTTATGGAATTGAGAAAGTCTTACCGGAAACTGAAGACGATGAAATCGCGTAATCGTCACGTCAAAGTGTCTTGGAAGTATTTCAACCTTATGGATGAGATATACACTAATGAGGGTGCTAAGAATTCTGAAGAAATTGTTGAGACAATGGAAGTTGATAATGAACAAGGAGAATTTAGTGAAATCACTATAAAGCAGGAGTTACAAGGTGAGTGGGTTTTTAATATAGCTGGTGTTAGGTTTTTAATATAGGTGATAGCCTGGCGGTTGAACGTTGGTTTCCCGAACGGGAGGTCGTGCGTTCGGTCCTCGGCGCGCATCTTAATTTTCTAAATTATGTGCGTATTAGAAATTAATTATCACTTGCTTTACGGTGAAGGAAAACATCGTGACGAAACCTGCACACCTGAGAGTTCTCCATTACGTTCTCGAAGGTGTGTGAAGTCTGCCAACCCGCACTTGGCCAGCGTGGTGGACTATGGCCTAAAATCCGCTCAGTGTGAGAGGAGACCCGAGCCCAGCAGTGGGACTGGGGTTGTTGTTTGGTAAACATATTTACATGTAGATTGCACGTTATCGTCCAATTAAATCAACTCAATAGTTATGCGCAACGCAATAGATGCATAACTGCATTATCTCCGTAGATAATACAATTGTCGCAATTAAAAATCTCTGCTAGTCTTTTTATATAACATAAATAGACATTTAACTTTATACATAAGTAGTAATTCCTATCGTTAAGGAGTAGCCTCTGTTATTTATTATCAGGCACTAAACATTTTATTGTTACTGTTTCATGATTGTCTTTAAGCTGGCCTCGGAATTCGTTTGAGGTTTTATTTATTTTCGAGATCGAAGGCCTAAATTCACGGATGAGAGAAACGAACTGCGGACTACATATTGATTCTTTAGACCTCTTGAAAATGCAACACTGATCTTAATCCCACAGCGTGGCGTTAAGCGATTTATGTTTCTTTTAGACGTCTCGCAATGAGTCCAATTTAAAAATCGTTCAAAACATTACGAAGAATTCATGTAATCAGGTTTCCTCATGATGTTTTCCTTCAGCCAAATAACTGTTAATTAAGTTATAATTGATAATGATAATTGATAATAATGAATAACAATAAATAATTTTGAAATTTTAAAAATACATTTGATTCATATTCCGTACAGCAGACCAAGGTTCAAACCACTAGATTATCACTGACGATGATTATCACTGATTCGACGAGCCATGGATGCTGGTATGGTGCTCACAGGCTATCTACACCATCCGCTACACTCTCTATCGAAGAGTCTTCGGGTCGACTGAGATAAGCCAATGTTTGAAAAAAATACGATCACGCCCGCGAAAGTTTACACGGTTTTTTTAAAACTTCGTCGTCGATTAGACGAGGGTTTGTGTTCTAGGGTTAAGGTATAAGTTATATAAATATAATGAGATACGACGTAATTAAGAAGCATTTAATTGCACTATTATCGTAAATGTTTTTTGCTGTATTGTATGGAATTTTATAAGGAATAAATTTATGTACATTTAAGATATGATATGAATTCCTTATAAAATATACATAAATACATATATGTGTATTTTTTACGGAATTCATATTTCTCGTAGAAAATATCCTTGTAACGTCAAACAATATATTTAAAGCATATTAGATATATGCGGAATCTTGACGATAGAATCTCATTAATACGGAAACCACAAGTGCGGTTAACTACCACTCTATACATTCATTATTCAGTTCTCCACTACGTTACCTAACCAAAGGTATAATTAGCTTCTTGATTTAACCCACTGCTTCACTTCGAGTAGAAACTATCCTACTAATATTATAAATGCGAAAGTTTGTGAGGATGTATGTATGTTTGCTACTCTTTCACGAAAAAACTAC
>DWPQ01002100.1:0-11104 GCA_018251795.1 Perichares adela | reverse complement strand
CTGAAGGAGAGCTCTTTTTACGCCTTTTTTAAAGAACCTCATGTCATAGCACTCCAAGAATGCCTCGTACGGTAGCTCATTCCACAGTTTGTACGTACGTAAGCGGCAGAAAGGATCTTGGAACCCGGGCTAACTCTTAACTATTTTTATTTAATGAATTATAGGCGCATTTCGACCTCCAGGCGATCACTATAAATAAAATAATTCTAAATAATACTCGAGACATACATTCTCAACTTAATCCACTTACACAAATATACTTTCCTTTCCAACGAAAGTCTAGTACATCGAGAGTTCCAAAAAGATTTTTACGATAAACCTCTATAATTAAAACCTATATCATACAGAGACTACCATGGCAGAAAACCGGAACGTAACGAATTAAATACGCATAGGAAGGTTAAGGTGGAATGGCATAAAAATGGTTGGGAAACACTGATCTAATCTTAATACTATGAAACGATTAATTGTAAAAACATGAATTAGCGTGTATTGACACTTCGTTTGCTACAACCTTGAGTTTGCAGCAGGATCGGGTTGGGTAGACGGCGGGGGAGGGGCACTGCGTCGGATAACGGAAACTCGGCCATCTCGCTCACTCCTCTCTACTATTCAGTTAAACTCATGACTCACACGTAAGGGTGCGTCCACGTCTGACGAATGTGCAGCTCGCGAGCCGTTTGCGAGCTGCGCGCGTGCAGTCACGGCAATGGTTTGGTGCGCCTCATTCGCTCAACTCATGCAAGGCGCGCGATCTGCTCGCACTCAATTCTCGCGCTTGAGGCGCGGGCGGAAGGAAGACGCGCGCCGCTCACGCCTTGATCGCGTACGGCGCTTAGGTTGCACGCGAACAGCAAACAAAAATGAACACGGGCAGCTCGCAAACGCTGCACATTCGCAACGCATTCGCCAGATGTGGACGCACACTATAGGGCGGTGATTCTTGCGTGTATTTACAGACTTTATTCAGACTACTGAATGTCGGCCTGAGCCCGTGCAAGGGCCAGCAAAAAATATAGAACACGGCTAATGATGGAAAGAAGGGGTTATGGGTCATGCCCTGGTAACGCAATGTCCGGCGCCGAGCGAATGAAGCGATATCGGGAGCGTCAAAAACTTGCTAAGGCACGCTCAGTAAAAGACGCCGACTCCGCGAACAATTTTACTTGTAGAGGTACGTTAACCGGCGCGGCGGAAGCGCTGCTATCTATACAACTAAATAAAATTTGAGTGTCCGTTTGTAATATTAAAATAACTGCCTTTACTAAATGTATATGTATGTATACACGGTACACTGCATATTAGGTATACCAATATAACAGTTTTTAAATTTTTGTCTGTGTCTTCCGTGTGTTCCGGGATTCCGGGTAATCTCTGGAACGGCTGGACTGATGTTGACGCGACTGGAAGTTACCACTCTTTAGACACGGCCTCACCCTTTCGTATTTGACAACGATTTTGGAAATGCATATGACGTGTGGCAGACAGGTTTAAACTCATGACTGCTTCCGTTTTAATTTTAATATTTCTAATTAATACATTTTCTTTTTAAGTTTTTTATATCTTACGGCATAAAGATCTCACTTTATTTTTCTCTTCTTTAAAAAAAATGTCCAATTAAAAGTTGATGTTCGAACAGAATAATTATATTATTGGAAACAAACTGAAGTAGTACCTACACGTACTTCTAGTATATATTAATCTTATTGTCTCGTAGGTTACATTCTGAAGTTTAATTTCTACCAAGCAATTGCACACAGATTTTTTAAAGTAGAACATTGTAAGATAAGATTTAAGATGAACTTAAAACTGTATGAAGGTTACGCCATAGTACATAAAGAATAGTAGGTTAGCGTCATACCGATTCAATTGTACGCGTGAGAAGCGGGCGCAATGTACGCACGCACACAAATATAGACAACCGGGGTCGGGCGGGGACTCAGTACGGGCTGCGCCACGTGTTTGATCGCGCGCATACAAGTACTTCGTCGGTCCCACTTTGCTACTCTCACAGGGCTCTTTATTTGTTTAATTGTATTTATTATGGCTTCAAAAAAAGCCACAAAATATTGTTGTGTCTTCGGGTGCCTCAATAACAATTCGTCAAACCCAGACTTATCATTCTTCCAAATACCTACTGAAGAAGAAAGGTAAGTACCAACTTAAACATTTTTGTAATTAAAATAACTGTATGTAGGTATATATGCTAATAAACTACTGACTATAGTTTGACCGATACCGAAACCGTGTCCTCATATGCCTACACGCTTAGTACTTACTGCTGTAGCGCGCCCTAGGCATACGCGCGGTGAGACGGGGGGGAAGCATCGGCTGTTGTCATAGTAGGTACATTAGAATTGTAGGTTAGGTTCATATTAATCAGCCCCCGCTGGTTTATATGTACGCGTGAGTAGCGGGCGCTGTGTATACACGCACACAGATACATAGATGAACGGTGTCGGCGAGGTCATAATACGGGCTGTGCTACTATGTCGCTTGGATTTGCTGATCTCACTTGTCACCTAATTTGCTTAAGTTGTTCTGTGGTTGTAATTAGTTTACTTTACATACGTATGTAGTCCTTTATTAATATGAAATTACTTCAAGGGTGTTATGTGAGATGTTTTGTTAATCATTTGTTTCTCAATATACATACTTCTAAGCGACCTCCTTGTGCCCGAGGTCACAGAATCTATACTTATTATAAAACATAGTCCCCTCATGTATGTGCCATTTTTCTCAAAATCTACTGAACGGATTTTTGTACGGTTTTTACTAAAAGATAGTGCAATACTTTGAGAAGGTCATAAGCAATAGTACATTACGATTTTATGTCAATTGACAAATAAAACGATTAATGTTAAATAATCTCGCCTTCTGGGACCTTTCCACGCGGAGCCGTGGCCACAACTAGTATACATACATGTATTAATATAAATAGATACCAGGGATATTACGGATATTGACTTTCAGATACGGATACTAAATTATTTCGGAACATCCGAGAGTTATGGATCGTTCCGGTTACCTATTGATATTGAATAATATGGTTTCCTTCGTTTGATCTATTCGTTTAATTCTTACAGACGCTTGAAATGGCTACGATTAATCGATCGCGAAGATTTGTCCCATACGTCTTCACCTCACGCAATCGTGTGTCAAGTACATTTCAAGCCAGAAGATATATCCGTGACCCCTCGTCGAAAAGTATTAAGGAAGAATTGTTCGCCGTGCTTATATTTGCCTGAGAGTAAACATCAAGTCCACACCACGTTAGTCAACACTACAACCCAAACAGATATAATGACATGCAGTGCATACGGAACAATGAAGATGAGTACGTCGAAAAACATTATTCACACTTGCACATCGCTTTCTGCTGAAACTCTGCGCAAAAGGACATTTGACTCAGTTTTTCAAATAAAAAAAAACAGCTAATACTATATGAAAAAGGACATGGTTCGGTTAAATCCCAGAAAGGGTTTTTATCGAAGGACTTGCGAGTGAATTGTAAAAGCACAAGTGTTTCTAAAATAAAGTTGTTCAGGCAACAGATACACTAACGTTTACAAAATGTGTTTATTGAATGTGTGTTAAATCAGTCTTCGAGCTGCTCATTCTTATAGTACTATGGTTACGCATAGCTCAGAATAATGTAAATTAAAGTATTTTTTTTACTTGAAAAAGTGTTTTCACTAAGAATTATAATAATGTTTTTTTATACCAAAGAGATTATAAAATTAATGTAATCATATTTAATTAATCAGCTAATTGTAATAAAAGTGAATCTCATTTATTTACAGCTATCAATGAATATGGACAAGAAAGTTCTGAAGCAGAGGACATAGCTGGAAGGTAGATATATATTTTTACTATGTAACAATATGAGATATTGATGACAATACAAATATATTCACACACACAAGCAAATGTATTCTATAATATGTGACAGTATTCGTAAATATCCATAAACATTTTATTTTAGAGCTGTGTTAGCCGATAGCCTAGTGGATTGAACGTTGGTCTCCTGCGGGAGGTCGTGCGATCGAACCGAGCGTGCAACAATATATATTTTTTAATTATGTGCGTATTAGAAATTAATTATCATTTGCTTGGGTTAAAGAAAACTGTGGAAACCTGTACAACTGAGAGTTATATTATGCATAATGTTTTCGAAGGTGTGTAAAGTCTACCAAGCTGCACTTCTGTCTGTCGGTGTTAAAGGAACCGAGCCCAGTAGTGGGACAAGACGTATGGGTTGTTATGTATTGTATGTTAATGCATTCAATAAATTTCAGGTTATTTATACAATCTTCGATGGACATGGAATTAATAGATGGGGAGTCTAGTGGTGGTGGACTGTTCAAAATGGACGCTGTGACTGATGATCCTCTGCAGGTTTGACTTAAGGCCTATTAACAAACCTTATTTGGACACTGTTATTCCTGTCATATGTCTTGTTCCTGTCATTCCCGTGCTTATCCACATCAGATCCTCTAGATAAAAATTTTAACTGTTAGCTTTCACACTACACACGGCATCTAAAAATGTATGGTTATGACAGTTCCTGCGGAAAGGTTTTTGGTGTGACAGCGCATAATAATTCCGCAGGAACTATCATTACCATACATTTTAATAATAGCGTGAGCGTGAACGGTTACCGCTAAGATTTTTGTCTAGGGGTCTGGTTACCCTTAAATAAATAGCTTAGAAAAATTATATAAATTGAAAAGGGTATATTTTTTGTCCCGTGTCACGATGTTCGACTGAGCTAATTTCAGAAAACACTGAATCAATTTCAATGAAAATTTGTAGATATTTCTATAGATAGGATAGGATTTATTTAAGTTTAATTTTATTTTTTTACTTGTAATTGTTTTTGTTACAATTTCTAAAAACGATAAGGTTTTTTTTGTGCTGCAATATTTTTTTTTTGTTTACAGATGTGCAGAATATGTTTTGCCACAGACTGCAAATTGTACCTGATGTCAGAGAGCAACAACTTAGGCAAAGCATTTAAAAGTTTGACTCGTTTTACGGTAAGATTTGCGTGTAAATAGTTTTCACATGAGAAGCCACCCAGCTGATGGTAAGCGGTCACTGCTAATGGCTGTGTATAGAAGTGGGGGATCCGTTTTTGGACACTGCAACAGGAACTAAGCCAGGCAGTTAAGACTATAAAACCATGAATGATGCGCTGGCGGGTTGTACGGTAGTACCCGAGCATGGATCGAAAGACTTAGACTGAGATCTATAGAGCGTGATTTGACTTATGTCAAACTAAAGTTTTAAACTAAGACAGTTTTCGTATTTAATACATTACTTTGACTCGCGTATCGACGTTGCGTGCATTTTGAGTGCACAATATTTGTGATTGTGACTTGCGAAATGTTACGCTAATAACCGCACAAAAACATTTGTCCATACTGCGTATCAAAGCAAAGTCATTGAGTCTAAGCGCGGTTTATAGATTTCACCCTTAGCCTAGTCTGTTGTTGAGCAGGGTGCTCTACGAACAGGGGCTTCCCTTGGTCTTTAGGATGGATGGATACCATGACACCTCATTCCTCATTTTCGATGTTTGCCTGGCCGCTGTACACGTTAAAGACTAATGCTTGTTTCCAGCTGGTGGTCGGCTTTCGTAATCTAATAGTTAGACGTCGTTTAGTAGAAGTAGTAGAAGAGCGGTGTTTCCATAGTTAAGGGAGGCAAATAGTTAATGGATCGATACGACTTTAACCCTCTCTTCCTATAGCCTATTATTAATCTGCATAAGTGATCAAATATTTTTTTAATGTAAAAAATATCATAATTATTTTTTTAATTAAGGTAATGGCACAAAAAAGGTTGCGAAATACTGCTGTAGAGTTTGAGTATGTAAGTGTATATTATTTACACAATATATTTGTTAACAGATGGAGTCTAAGAATATCTTACCTCAATTCTTATGTAGTGAGTGTGCACATCGACTGCTGAACTGCTTTCGCTTTAGAAATAAGGCTATGCAAGCACACTCGGTCCTTATTAGAACGCTCAAGAAATATAAGTCTGTAAGTATGCTGAAATATAACAGAATTAATATAAAGCTAACTAAATAAATAAGGCTTAAATATTTCTGTACGTCGTGCGATCGATACCAGTACCGATAATTTAAAAAAAAATTATCACTTGCTTCGCTGAAGGATAACATTGCGAGGTAATCTGCACACTGGAGAGTACGCCTTAATGGTCTAGAAGGTGTGTGAATTCTGTCATCCCGCACTTGGCTAACGTGGTGGACTAAGGCCTCAAACCCTCTCAATATGTCAGGAGGCCTGAGCCTAGCAGTACGACAATGTGTTGTTATGATATGATATTATTTCTGGCTGCCTTTGATATTCCATTATTTCAAAATGAAATAATACAAAATCTTTCATCTTTTTTTGTCCAGTTTTGTGCTTCTAAAGGAAGAAAAGAGAGAGAAGCAAATGATGAAATTATCGCAATAGCAGAATAAGCATTGTCTATGACACATCAACTCTTCTTTTATTAATGATGAAATGTAATTTCAGATATCACTACAATCAATCAACTCTATCACTAAAAACAAAACTGAATATGGTTCGGAACTTCGAGTTACACATCATCCCGCAAATTACTGTGATTTAGAAATATTACACAACGAAAAGGAAAAAGAATGCACAGACCGACAGATAGAATTCGTTGATTTACATAGTTTGTCCGATTATAAACACATCAAGTCTGAAAAAGATATCCTTGAAAGTAATAATGAAGAGGAAATTACTGATACTTCAATGCCGAGCCTCCATGAAGGAGCTTCCATAATTCAAATAAAGGTAGAAAAGGATGACTCGCTAAATCAGGAAATGGAGAACGATTATGATATAGGAAAAAGCAATGATGAAATGGAGAATTTAAACAAAGTTAACCATCCCAGTTACAGTCAAATTAAAGGGGAAAAGGAAGATGAAGACACTTGTGAGAAAACTATGTTCAGTCCAATTATAGAGGAAATGGAAGGTGTGAGTAATGAAGGAGATAATTGTGAAATAGGTACACCCGATATTGATATCCTGAGTGTAGCTGGTTGTTCGCAAGTAAGTTCGTAAATCATTGAAAACACTGATTTTTAAAGCATTAACATGTTCGCTGACAGTACGTCGCTGAGCGGCAAGTGTCACAGTTGCGTTATGACAGTACGTCTGAGGACGCGCTATTTAATTAAACAAGTATTGTCAGTACGTCAGCTAACGACACTTTTGCTTATAATCATTATGGAGATCAGTATCTTATGTCGTTTTGTGAGCATTCTCACATTTTGTACTGTCGTGTGGCGGTCAATATACGGGTCGATTGCAATAGCCGTCCCGCGCGCTCACGCACACGTAGAAAGCACACGCACACAACGAACTACGTCGCTCGTCGTGAGCGCGTCCTTTATTTCTGTAGGAGTCAGTGCGGCTGGTGTCGATGTGACAACATCCACGTCTTTTGCGTTGCGAAAATCGTAAGTATATTTTGTTTTGTTTCCTTTTTCTTTTGAAATAAACAAATTATAGGGCGCTAATAACTCTATAAAGTTGAAATATTTTATGTACGTAAGTACATTATGTTATAACAATATTATTATATTAGGTATTCATGGTTTAGTGAAATGAAATGTACATCAATAACTAACATATTTTTCTGTTACAGATGTCAAAAAACAATTCTAATCGTCCAAAAAAACGTTCGTTCGACGATTTATCGTTTTCATCGGAAGCGGATCCTTTTGAGGATGAGGATGGTGACTACGGATCTGACCAACATTATGAGCCGCAGGATGCGTATGAGTCTTCAACTTCAGAAGAGATTTTTAGAGTCAGGCCCCACCCACGTACATCTGGAGGTCGTATTGCTTCGTCAGACTCAAGTAAGTCGCATACATCCAATACTAATTCGGACAGTGAAGATAATGGTAGCCCTGGGCCAGTAACGGAATCGAGCCAGGAACTGATCTCAGCACCGCTCCTAGCACCTAACCCAGAATTCAGCCCAACATCCAGCTTAGCATTGAATATAACATCCTCGTTGGATCCTCAGGTCTCGCCTGCACTGAGTTTGACGCCGAACCCTTTACAGAGTATGGATCCACTGATATCTATGGACAATTATTTCCCGATTGAGAACACGTCACCTTCAGTCGCATCTCAGCCTGATACAGCCTACAGTGAACCATTGCCAGTGCAAAGCCGACAAAGATCCCCTGTACCAGTAGAACAACCATGGTCGAACACTACTGATCACATTGTTGATTTTGAATTTGATGTAGGTTCAGAAGGGATACAATTTAACTTGAGTTCTCTGATGAATGTAGAAGATATTTTTAATGAAGTACTTCCGAAGGAGTTTGTAGAATATCTCGTTCAATGTACGAATAATTATGGTACAGCTCTATGTAATTCAGGCAGGCCTTCTACTCGACATTCACGCAATCAAACTTTTCGCCTTACAACTGTCGAAGAGATGAAGAAGTTTCTAGGACTTTCATTACTACACGGACACGTTCGCATACCTAAACAACAAAAATTGTTTACTTATGATGATCCCCTGTATTTCCATCCTGTATTCTCGTACACAATGTCATCGCGGCGTTATGAACAAATTCTTCGTTCCCTATGCTGTTCTGAGCTGGAAGTAAAAGGTGCTGAAAAAATTAATAAGTTTATTGAAATGTTGACCTCGAATTTCAGAAAAATATATAATCCCGGCAAGGAGCTTAGTTTAGATGAGTCTTTATTACTATATAAGGGACGTCTTCACTCTAGACAGTATATGAAGTCCAAAAAAGCTCAATATGGTATCAAGTTTTATACTTTGTCAACTTCCGATGGTTACGTATTGAACATAGAAATGCACAGTGGAAAAGACGAGACCACTGATCAGACGGCTGCAATGGGCAAAAAGCTTGAACGATTGGTAATGCGACTGATGAGGCCTTATTTATTGAAAGGCCATCATCTATTCATGGACAAATATTACAACTCCGTTACCCTGTCTCAAAAACTTTTTGATCTGAAAACTCACACAAATGGTACTCTTCGGTCAGATAGAAAAGATAACCCAAAAGTGGTGGAAAAAAATCTAAAAAAGGGTAAACATGTTTGGGTGAGAAAAAATAAAGTTTATGTCAGTAAATGGGATGATAAGCGTCCTATTATAATGTTGACAACTAGAGACCATCCTCGGATGATAGATATAACGAATAAACGTGGCCAAATGGTTACGAAACCTATTGAGGTAGCAACATACAACAAATATATGTCTGGAGTAGTAGATAGATCAGATCAAATAATCAGCTACTACTCGTCACCGAGAAAGACCATCCGATGGTATAAAAAGGTATTTTTTCATCTAATGGATACTGCAGTATGGAACGCATTCTACTTGTATAAAAAATTCGTTTTGAAAAATGATAAATACGAACTGGGTACATATCGAGACGAGCTAATAAAGAAATTAATAGGATTGAAAAATAACTGTAAGGGGAAAGATTTAGTAGCACAATTCAATAAACACAGTAGCAGGAAACATAATAATCCTCAAAGAAATATTATTGAATCCAGAGCAGAACGTAAGTTTTGGGGTCACTGGCCAAAACGACAGCTTGCAAATGAAAATTCTAAGAAAAAATACTCATTTTTAATGTGTAAAATGTGTTCAAAAAAAAAGAAGAGAGTTGAAACCAGCTATAGATGTATGGCCTGCCCAGGTCTTCCTCCACTTTGTCCGGAGTGTTTCCAAGACTATCATCAGCTGTTAGATGACGAAGCCTCTCAAGTGTAACTTTATTCTGGAGATCTATTTATGTTCTTTGTTTTCTTTTTGGCTAATATAATTATGTGATAATATTGAAATTTACGTTATGCAGTTGCAATATTTAATTTTATGAAGTCTAAAGTACTTTTCTCTTGGTTTAAAACTATTTTCTTTTTTTATAATTGATAGTTATATTTGGAACCTATAATTGTTAAGTAAGTGTTGGCTAATACTATGATAGATTACATAACGATTGATCTCAGTTAAAGAAGATAAAATACTCGTAATAAATAAAATTTAGCTAAAAGTAAAACATTATCATGTGGAAGGATCGTTATAAAATTCGTTTGTTCAATTGCTTGTAAGTAGTGATGATAATTGTGATATTTTTCATGTTAGATGAAACATAATGATTATGGGAAGAAGCCACGCAATTTTTGTCATAATGAATAGATAACTATTTGAAGTGTGTAAATTTGTATACTTTGTTACTTAACACTTATGTTAATTTTAGTGTAGTGTATGCAATAGATCTCAGAATTATTATATAAGGAAAATAACTATGTATAATTATAATCATATAATATAAATTAAATAATTAAGTTAATTTATTTTCATAATAATTTATTACCTTGTATCTGTTAAGTTCAAAGTAAGTTTTGATTTTGTTCAGTTTTTTTTAGTTTTGATAAAAAATGTTTGTTTCTTTTGAGCAAAAAGAGTTTTGAATGCAAAAAATATCAAAATAAATGATTACTATTTTTTTAAATGTTTTTAATTTAATTTGTAGCCATCGTCCCTCGACGTAGTGCCAAGCTATAGTCACTAAGATTACATTTAACATGACACTACGTCGATAAATTATAACGTCTCTCGACGTACAGACGTGTTAACGTTACTATTGTGTCTTTAACGGCACTACGTCTAACGTTTCTCGACGTACTTTCAATTAGCAAAATGATAACACGTTTTAATTATGTAGTACGTAAGACAGCGGGGTACGGTTTAGTATGGGGAATTTTAGTGCCTAATGTAAATTTACTGTCAGCGAACGTGTTAAGTAGGTAAACGAGCATATGGGTCGGACATGGTTATCACCTCTGCCCATACTTTGCAACAGTGGTGCCAACACACGTGCAATGATAGCCGTGAAAGCCTATAGTGGTTTGAACGAAGGTCTCCCGAACGGGAGGTTGTGCGTTCGATCCCGGCGCGCACCAATCATTTTCTAAGTTATGTGCGTATTAGAAATTAATTGTCACTTGCTTTTCGGTGAAGGATAACATCGTGAGGAAACCTGCACACC
>DWPQ01002099.1:0-11106 GCA_018251795.1 Perichares adela | reverse complement strand
TTGGTGCGCGCCGAGGATCGAACGCACGACCTCCCGTTCGGGAAACCAACGTTCAACCGCCAGGCTATCACTGCTTCGATATTCCATAATCCCCATTGATGGGGAATTCCAATGGCGATTTGCGGAATAAGCCAACGTGGGGGTAGTGCATAATCCTTCTCTGGATTCTACCCTCACCTACTCGTGCTGCACTCTGGTGACAAATAACGCCCTATTCTTTTACAAATCTTTGGATGAGCTTTTTCTTGTCATTCGCCTATTAGAGTTCGGATTTGATTTAAAGATTATCTCCAAAAGTTACCATTTCAAACAGCAGTTTTTCTGCATAAGTCGAAATATACATCGATTGTGCTGCTATCTCTTTTCTTGTCGTTTATGTAAAGCTAATACTTCACGAAGATCTGAGGCATTCTGAAAATATTTAGAAGGTCGTCAAAACAATGGGCCTTGACGAGAACCAACTTTTCAATTGTAGTATAAAGAATAGTTTTCTTTTATGCTCAGATATAATCTAAATACTGGGTAGGTACAGAATTCTTAGGTCAGTTGTTCGAAATGCAGTACATATTTTAAGACATGTCATACCATTGTAGTTTTATATCGGCATGAAAAAGAAGGTCCAATTAATAGCTAAAAAAAACTTTTTAGACCTAATCTAAACCACAAATCCGTCACAAACGGATTTCCCTCGGGAAAAGGTGATTTTTCAGTCAATTCTAGAAGGAGCGTGGTGAGTCAAGTAGGGAAGCCAGGTAGATAAAAAACCTTACCACTATAATTGAGTACTACAAAGATAAACCTGCGGGGCACAGAGCCCAAGGATCTCTAACCATGTGGAAGTTGTCTTGGAATGAAGAATAGAAGGAACCTTAAACTCCACTTACAACGCAGACAGCAAAAGCACTGCAATGATTGGAGGATTTTAGGATTCATCATAACTCAATTATTCCAATCGACCGCTTGATTCCATCAAACATCTGATCTTTGAAACATTGAAGTTTGTTCGTATACTCCGTTTATCAAATTGGAGAGACACAATTTCTTTTCAAAACGCTGATAGAAGATATTTGATATACATAAGAGATAGGTCTTCAATAAGAGATGAGCGTTTGCTTGGCGTATTTAGGTAGATTTATCTGCAGTTCTTTAGAGCGTCTAGACGGGATGTCGTTTTTCGGATGACAAGGGTTCAACTTACGTACGATAAGAGCTTAAGGATCGCCCGTCTGCATTTACATTTTATGAACCAATCAATCATGCTTTCGATAAAAAAGGGTGTTGGGCTGAAAAACCTAGCGATTATGAAGTAGAGCGAGATTTTGGGTTCCTACGGGTAACAAATTAAGGTCGTATTGAGATAACTATGACTAAAAAATATCAGTTATAGCATAATAGTAGTATTATTAATGAAGATAGCATTTTCCTCTACATTTTTCTCAAAAATAAAAGATCAAAACTCTTCCAATGTCAATACTCTCATTAGAGAAAATGTCTTTCTATTTTATGTCTTCTTAGTAAACAGAGGCCATAATACTCAAAGATATAGGCAGATTAGAAAGGCAATTAAGGTTTATATTTATTAATCTCTATTGCTGACAAAGTAAACCCGGAAATATTTATGAAGAATATACGAGACAGAAGACCAGAGAAAAGGCAGCGAAAATTTGATGTTGACAGGGTTTCTCATTTCAAAATATAAAACAGATATACCTAGTGACAGTAATGCAAGAACTTTGACAGAAAACTCAAAAACACTCATGTGCGATAGTAGTATTTATCGCCAATCATTTTTAACCGGGTTGAGCGTTTTCTGGCGCGTTTTATGCTTAGATGGGCACAAGTAATTACATGTTTAAATCCTTTCGCGCTTCAGATCATACACTAAGCCATTGATACCGGTTACAGAATTGTTAAATCATCAAATGTCGGATACAGAGATTGTTTACAAATACCTCCAGCAATCCAAATCATAGTAACTGGTGAATTACGCTTTACGTCTTCACAATTTTCCAAAAGATAATAGTAATCATGTTGTATAAGAATAGGGTTTAATATAATAGATAATTTAACCAACCTAAAACATTACAACGATGAAACACAAGGAAGATAGCGTAGGTGGCGGAAGTACAACGACAGTGATGAAATAGTGCATTAGAGACTTGACACCTGACATTGGATATGAAGAAAACAAGATGGCTTTATGCTTTTAAATATGTAATAAAATTATTGTGTTTGGTTGGCTGGTTAAAGGACTTAGGGAGATATTCCGGTACCGAAACGCATATTTTTTACGACGTGAACACTGTGTGTTCATTGTTCTATGATTCGGTACGATTTTGATTTTTCAAACTCAGATCCATCAAGGGTCATATACTCATCATTGACTTACCCTGCCTGTGTCATTTCATTCTAACAAGATACAATGTATTCTGTAAAAGAGCTCAGATGAAATCTGCCATCCAGACATAGATTTTACTTCACTAGCCATTATTCAAAAGTGGTATTACGGTTACAGAATTTTAGAATTACATTATGTGATGCACCAAATTAAGCAATGTGGCCCGATGGGTGACCAGAAGTAGAACGAACTTCATGATTGCTTCTGAGCTTCGGAAATAACATAATTAGGCCCAAGCATAAAGAGTGTTTTCTGAGAAGTATATTATCAATGTATTCTTTCCACTAAGTATTGTTAAAGGATATCAGAGCCATGCGAGAGTTATTTGTAAGTATATTAAAATCCAGTGATATCCATTCTTTGATAATGACGATGATTTTAAAGATTATCATCGTCAAACAGCGGAGCACGCCAGGCCTATTATCGGTCATAAAGGTGAAAAAATGTTATTGCCAACACGTTAAAGTAATATAGTCAGCCAGTATTCCCCAGTTGTATGGATTCACTTGTCTGTAGTAAGTAATATGATCTGAATTGAGGAGTCTTAAACCTAAGATGGTAGAAACCAACATAATACCTACGTTACTAAATCCCCATCATTCATTACATATTGCACTGTTGAAACAAAAGTGATTCAATTCTAAATTAGCTTAATGGAAAATTTATGAAACTAAAGATTGTGTAGTGGTCGAAATTCGACGATAATTAATTTAAAAAATTGTTAGACCTCTATTCTCAGATAATAATAATACAATATATCTTTTAAAAAAATGTGATTAGAAAATAGTATCTCAATATTACAATCGGTGAATAGAACTTGACGAACTTTTTGACAACCGCCATTTGCATAATAAACGTCAAAAAAGTATACGTATAACGAGTATCGAGTATGCATGTAGGTAAGTCTTTGTACGTGAAATGTTTTATTTTTTGATTTAATGTACTTTTAAGCATTATGATTAAAAAATATTAACATTCTGCACTTCTCCTACACATAAACTATAAGTGTGCAAAATTTCAAACTCCTCCGTCCGCACAATTTTCGTAAAAAGGCATCCAAAGTTTTTGCTTCACATATATTTTATTAAGATGTGTTTCAGCTTAATCCGAGCGCTACTTTTAAAACTCGAATTCAAATTTTGAAATGGTTTTAAGATAATTTGAATTAGGTCAATTTCGTTCTCCTATTGCGATATAGTATTGTCTATTTCTATTAATATCAATACGAACATAGAGAAAAATAAAGACGAGGTGTATAAACATTAAGGAAAAGGTAATTTAAACTAAAAGGAATCAAAGCAAGATACGATGAGTGACAAAAGAACGCTGACACACCGGAATAGGGAGTTAAGTGGCTAAAAAGGGAAAAAATATACAAAATACAAATAGAGAAAAAGGGATAGAAAAGAAATTTTGACGAGTCAATTAACGATTCCTATGGTTTGAGTTTGTCTGTTTCATGAGAAAGCAACAATTACAGATAATAAACTGTTCCATGAGGAAGCAACAACTGCAGGTAATATATTATGATCAAATGATGACGACGGTCTTGTAAATATCGATAAATACTTATCGAGGTTTTAAGTAGCAAGCTTTAGTGGAGCAAACATTATTAGTTGTGATTTAGGTTCCGAACTAGCAGAGTTTCAAATATTGAATAGTCCTTTCACGAACGGAAACATATTACGAATATGTTCGAACGCTGACCTACCAGCCATGTAAGTCGTGATGATTTGAGAGTGTTAATAATGGTGATTTAGATGGTAATGCTGACGGTAAACCCTGAGGTGAGGAGACCTGAGCCCAGCAGTGAGACAATTAAAGGTTGTGATGATGATGATGGTAATGGTGATGTTGATGATATTAACGATATTAAATCGTAGTGACAAGTTATAGTCGTGGTGAAGCTAGTAACCCCGTTCTAGATTTTTTTACGGCAAAATCAGCTATTCGGTCGTACTTACGTTTCGGTGGATAAAAATATCGTAGCGATAATATTTCTGTCAACAAAACCATCAATATCAAAGCCATACGAGGTCTGTATAATCTAAATATCAGAATCTCTTTGTTCAGAAACTCGTTACCGCATTCAAGCAGACGCAGCTCTTGAAAACCTGGGGCCATTACAATCAACCTTTCATGAATTCAGAGCAATTACAAATCTCAGCTGAAAACGTCGCGAACAAAACTACAGTAATGTGAGGTTTTATTTTAAAAATGCTGTCTCGCAATGGCGGTGTTTGGCACGGGTCGCGCGTAGTTGGTAGTGAATCTTGAATATTCACAGTGAGTTTTCACGAGCCAAGAGGACAATGACCGATTTCATTGGTTCGTAAAAAATGTGCAGTGATTTTGTGTGAAATGCAAGCCATATTTTCTCATTTAATATCTGCAATTACATTTAAATGCGGCATGCCCGCAGCCTTTTATAAAAGATAGTCACGCCTGACCTCATTTCTCTCATGAAGATGACGAACTATTTCTATCGGCGTTTTCTCTAGACAGTCGGTTAATTCTTATTCGTCACTATACAAGGACATTATCCGATAGATGATCGCTATCGGGTCAAGTCAGAAACCCTACAGAGGCTACAATGTCTTGCAGTTAGTTTGCAAAATGTGTTGTCTTCGTTACTTATATGTAGATAATAAATAAAACGTTATGTAATGACTGAATATTATTGCTACAAGCTATAAGTATGAATTCCCATTACGTGTCTATCCTTGTGTAGTCCAATATTGCGTTGGAAATAACTATTAGTATTATAGATTAATATCGTGAAGAAAAATATGGGTTTAATATAAAAACATATATTGGGACCATAAATATAGACTATAAGTACATTTAATTACAGGTAATATATAAATATTAGAGTTATGATGGTTCTGAATCCAACTTAGTTACTTTTTGTATTTTCTACTTACTAATTTGTTTATCCGAGCGCCAACCAAACCTGATCTAATTTTGATGTGATATATACTATATAGATAGTAACAAATCCATTTTAAAACATAATGTAAAGACATATCATTAAGAACTGAGTTTTTTCTCTACACGCATTCGTATTCTTGAAATAGCAGAAATAGGTTTTCAAGGGTTTCGAGAGTCGACTATCAGACAAATTAAGATGCTGGAGAACTAGTAAATGCTCAGAGTTAATTACATTATTATCTCAAAGCGTCTTACCTTTTCCGAAAAGATGGTCAGATGGACTTCTTAATTTTTACATTATAATGTTAACGTTATTCATGAAATATGAATAATTACGTATATAAATTACAAGTAATTATGAAGACGAATAAGTGATGAATAAGTAAACCTTTATTTGTAACTAGCTGTGCCCGCGGCTTCGCCCGCGTGGAAAGCTCCCAGCAGGCGAGATTTTTTTACATTAATCGTTATATTTCAGTCAATTGACATAGACTCGTAATACACTATTGCCTAGAACCTTCTCAAAGCATTGCATTATCTTTTAGTAAAAACCGTACAACAATCCGTTCAATAGATTTTGAGAAAATGTTGTACATACATGAGGGGACTTTGTTTTATAATAAGTATAGATAGATAAATAAAGCTTTGTAACTTCGTCATAAGGACATAATACCATGTTTTCTGGAAAACTAAATCAGCCTTAACTTAAAATAATCATACGTTTTTGTATGGTTGGATAGATAAGAGATAAATAAATCGTACAGTTAACGCACAATTCAACTGATTTAGAAATGTCATTAATTTTGCATTAAATAGGGTATAACAACGACCTTCATAACTTTGCTGCCTGACAGGCCAAGTTCATCAAAAATGCAGGGGTCGTCCAAAAACAATACGTAGGCAAAGTGATCAATAATCCTACCACAACCAAAGTACCAACTAGATAACAATGTTGACAGGCGCCAATCCTAGCCAATATCGCCGACCGCCATGCTATATCAAAACCTATTTTCACCTAACACACAGACCAATATAGCGTGTCCTACGCGGTTATCACGTCGCGTACTTCAACAAAGAGCAATTTTAAGGAGCTCCAGATAACGAGTCGATCGATACAGACGAACTCAAATGAGATTTTCCTTGAACAATCTCGTGGTTTTCACGTCGCATCGTAGCGGGCCGCCGTACTCGTACATATATTAATTAGTTGTACATGTAGCGATGCGGGAGGGCGTGTATAGTCGTACTCACGGTAGTAGCAGGTCCTCGGACGTGTTACATGGGCTCCGCGGTTCACTGCACCGTTGGCCCTTCAGCCGTGACGAGAGATGCACCTTCCGTCCACTCTATCCTGGACTTGCGTAACATTTATATAACGAGACACATACCGTCCATGAACAGAACCGTTCCGTCAGAGGCGGGCTCGCGCACGGCTCCCGACACCGCTCCGTCCTGCCATTTTGGATTCGATCAGACGACACGGCGGGATCGCGCGATGTTCGACGACGTCGCTTCCTTCCGACGAGGACGCGAGTTTCGGGCGTGATTCTCTTTTAAATTCAGGATGTCACGGAACTACGTTCGGAGGGAAAATAAAAAAATGTGATTCGGTCGGGCGGAGCGGTCGGCCGGCTGCGAGTGGCACATGCCGCTCGATAGTCGGGCGCGTGCGCGAGACCCGACCGCGTGACGTCACGCGCCCTCGCGCCGCCGCCGTGCCTCCGCGACCTCCTCAATGAGCCGTCGCCGTCGCCCTACCACTCCACGCACACACCATTATTATTTAACTGACACCGCCACTTGGACATCAATCTAATTAATCTGACTACTCTCGTCAGATTCCTCAGCAGACGTAACCACGAAATATTTTGCCGTATTACAAACGGAAACTTTTCGGTAGCGAGCTGGCCGCACTCATAGTTCCGTTTTTCAATTTTCATAATAGCCGTGTTTTGTTCGCTTTTGGGGCTAAAATTTTTTTGGCTCCAATTCAACGAACAGTAGCTTTATGAGAAAATAAAAAAGACAATAACCATTTCATCTTCTTTTTCTGTTTCCATTATCACTATATGTACAACTGAACACCTTAAAAGTAGACAAAAAATCCCGTTAAGCACTCGAGCCGGCTATGATCGCACTAACTGTACACCCGCAACGATTGCACTCCAAGTACTAGTACACGCAGGCTCAAACTGTTGCCAAATTGAGACTATTTGGGGCGCCATGCAATCACCAACTATTTACTTACTTATGAAGCAGATAGATGAAAGTGTGTGGGTGTAATGAAATGAGATCATTTTCTTGAAATGTATGCCTATCAGCAGCCCATGAATGAATGTCTCTTGACACCAGTCCAAATTACTCGACACTGCTCCAGTGACGATTTGTTGATAGTCTAGTGCTACCAGAATATCATGATCCCTATACATTTCAAATGCGTCTTGCAAAGCCCAAAGTGGCTATTTAATATTAACAACTGGGGTCTACACTTCTAGAAAATATGAAATTGTTCTTGAAATAATGCCTTTTGCCACCTCAGGTTACATCTTCACTTACCATCAGATAAAATTACGATGAATGCCTTTGCTGGCTGGCTTGGCCGGCCTGGCTTTTCTTTTAAAGTCAAACGCGTAATTAAATGTTTCGGTGGCAGTTTTGAAAGGCCCGTACACTGGCGAGAACACCGCGACCTACTAGCAATACAGAATGAGTTTTACAGATTGTCATGGACGCCGGAGGTCACTTACGTCTTTTAACTTAAAAAAACATGCTTACACGATCGGCAAAATGGAGCAAGATCAACCCGACCGAGATTTCTGCGACGGGATGTCGCTACGGAAAATGCTTAGCCATGGCCAGGTAGCTTAAGCATTGTTACTCCTTTATGGTGGTAGGGATATGACCTGCCTGGTAGCCTTATTAACTTGTCATCCTCCTAGAGTCAATCGTGAAATATCTGTATGTGTTTCGGTTTTTTGTCGGAAAACTAGTATAAGCGCGTCTTCCGTACCTTCCTAGTCCATAAAGGCCTTCGTTGTCACGGACATCCATGAGTGACGGTGACCACTTTTTTTATGCCATATGCAAGCGAACGAGCAGACGGGTCACTTGATGGTAAGTGACCACCGCCGTCCATGAACATTTGTAACACCAGGGGGGGGGGGGGGCACAAACGCGTTGCCGGCCGAGAAGGAAGCGAAAGACCCGCTTCTGGAAGGACCCCATGTCGTAGCACACTGGGAGTACCGATGAAGGAAGTTCGTTCCTCAGTTTACACATCCGGGGCAAAAAATGTCGCGTAAAGCTTACTGTGGACGAACGCCAGGTATCCAAGTGATGTTGATGAAAGCTGGTTTTACACCGTATAGTGTGGTGACGAAAGTCTGCCAAAGGTATTAAATTAAAACAGCTCCTCAGAACATTCTCCGTTATACAAACGGTAGAAAACGCACAGAGAACCCACGTCTCGACGCACCTCAAGCAATTCTAAACCGTATGTGAGCTTGGGATCGTCGACAAATCGAATTGCTCGTTTTTGGTGCACGGTGACCACTTACCATCAGGTGGCCACTCTGTATGTTTGCCGGCTGTTACTATAAATAAAATTAAATATTTACAGAAAATTATATCATCAAAAAATCTTGACAAATACTTAAATACTCATTCATAAACAATATTGCTTAGGTACATACATACAGAACATTATGAGTTTGACTTAATTGAAACAATTTATTCATGGTCGACTGACATGAAGTGAATTTGAAACGACAACAACAACGTTAATGATGATACTATTTAACAAGAGTAAAAAACCTTTAACATTATTATCCTTACCTCGCCTTTATCGCAAAATTGCCCACAATTCACTTCAACTACAATAATTCCATCGTCACATTGAACTACACTTTCTTTATCATTAAAATTATCTGCACCTAAAACATGTTCAGTAAAACTTCTTATATTTTGTGGAAAGTCTTTGATATCGGACCGTTGTTCATAATACCCGTCTTCAGTTTGCACGGATACTGACTTATTTTTTTGCTTTTGTGCGCCCTTACTTTCCAGTTCTCCACTAGTCATTACATCCCGCTTTCTAGACTTTTTTGTTTTACATAACCTCGGCATTTTGCTCTTGGCTAAAGAGAAACAGTTTGCAAAACAGTTGGCTTTCATAGTTTATTAGATTTAACCGACTGCAAGCTTAATCTAATATAGGATTCAAAGCGTACTACTTAATAAAAACGCAATGGTTTGATTAACGCTATTGAAAGCTATATCTCGCTTTTTGATATGGTTACATGGTTAGTGATAAAAATAAATCAATGAATCAAGATTTTATTGTAGGTTATAATGGAAGGTAAATGATGTTTCTAAATAAATGTGATTTCAATCATATGACTGTTATTTATTCATCTTTTTATCTATCTTATATAATTGAGGAGTTTCTTTTGCCGTTTCTTCTCCTTAATGACAATGCACCTTTCCGTAACGGTAGTAAAAGCAAAATATGACGTGCATAAGAGTATCAAGAATACCTATATGAATAAATGATTTTGAATTTGAATTTAGATGTCCACTGCTGGATATGGGGCTCTCCTAACTGTCGCCACTCCGAGTGGTCCGACTGAAACCAGCGAATAAAATAGTTTGCATGTACGAGTTTGCTCGTATCTATCTACCTTGTCTCGGCATACCATCAGCATCAGAAGATCTGGGTGGTCGTGGTTAGAAGTAATTACAAGCAATAACCATCTATTCACACCTGCTGCAATTACTCTCCTCAAATCTCTTGAAAGACGATGACAGGATTGTTTTAGAATGCATTTATTACGCTCAAAGTGCACTTGAAAGAATTTGTATTCGCCAACAATTAAGAGCAAAAATCGTAAAAGTCTGTTGGAATTTATTCTTGTTTTCGCGTCTGTCGGTCAAACGAAGGGTGTTACGAATTTGATGCTACGAAAATAGGCATTGAGAAATAAAGCTGCATATCTCAACATTTAATACCGCATTTGTTTTGTTTGCACATACGTTATTTTTGTACCCTTATTTATAACGTGTCTTGGCAATGACGAGCCGAAGAAGTCTGTTTGAGCTGTTGGAGCTCTTTTCTTATGTCATAAGAACTCGGTGGCATGAAATATAGGGTTTATAAAAAATAATATTGGCATGTATAAACTAAATAGGGGTGTACAAAATAGACAAACTAGAAGGATGCATCATTTAGTTAAGTCTTTTTACCGTCTTAGTAGGGTACAGCGATCTTTTTTGGGGCTTGATGTAGAATTTTATAATAAAATCCCAAAAGTGCAAAGTGTATCGGTGATACCTACATGAATAAATTATTTTGAATTTGAATCAGATCCGACATGGCAGATCTAGTATATATGGGAGCTATAACCTCTTAAGTTGTTCAGCAAGATGCAGCACATGTAGTTGAGATTGACTTGGGCTCAATAATGGATAGCTTGTTTGTTTCTGATGGACATTCCGCTGTTGGCCCTAGCGGCCTTTATAGCTTCACGCGGACAGAAAGAATGGATAGATTATATTGGTACTATGCAGAATGAATTAGAAATAAATGATCGTTAAGGAAGGGTATCGATATTGATCTAGCAGACTCTAGAACTAAATCCCTTTCGGATGGAGAATTGGCTCGCCAATTATCAAAGTATCATAAATTCAAAGAACAATGTAGCTGTCTGCAGTTCTAGAATTCCGTAATAAAAAGCCCACTGCCCTACAGTACTTGCATAGAAATCGATGAATAATAAACT
>DWPQ01002098.1:0-11109 GCA_018251795.1 Perichares adela | reverse complement strand
TGTTTACTCGTATTCAGGTATTATACACTAGTCTCTTTCTCACCGCGAACACAGTGGCGATATAGGTACATGCGCTTGCTTGTCCAACTCTTAAGAATGCACGTAAAGAGTAGACACTCATCATCAAAAATCTACCATTGCTACATATTGATTGATGAGGACAATCGTGGACTAGAGTGTATAAAAATCTATTGTTGCTCATGTTTCACCGGTAGGAGAACAATAGGATGTTGTGCGCACATAATATGTGCCTAGTTAGGTATTTAGGGTGGGCCAGGCACCAACATGTTGTCAGGTGTCCTGCTCTATTCCTTGATACTATTATTATAGATGACGATGACGACGATTAAAAATGTGTTTTTTTTTATAAATGATTGTGATGATTAAAAATTATGTCATTAATTAGTCAATGATTGTCATAATTACTGTATTTAATTATTTAGTAGGTCATTATTAAGTTTCATTAGTACTGTAGTTAATTAATAAGTTCATTTCTGACTATTATATACTTCCCAAGAAAAAGCTTTTTTTCTCATGATTCCTGGGATAGATTTTGATGCGCTTTGGCTTACTGACAACTGTTACCTTATGAAACATTATGCACTACTATATTTTCATGCTGGGCAACACTTGGTTCAATTCCCATCCAAAGACTGTCAATCTCCTTTTAATTTACCTTCGAGCAAACTTTAGTTGCCTCGGGCCTAGTAGGCGAGAAACAATTTCCTTCGTAGATTGGAATATCTTTACGTGGTTCAGCGTCGCAATAGAATAGCTCCATGTGATGCACCAAACCTTCGTTTCCCACGGTTATTGTAGATTCAAACTGAAATAAAAATTTGCGTTAAGTCTATTTTTTACGAAATATTTTTCGAAGCCATCATAATGTTCAAAATTTGTTTTGGGTTGAGCCTACCACCAACTCTTTCCTTATTCAGCCTTGATTGACTGATAGTCTATATACCATTAGAAATTATTTTTTCCCCTTTATTTCCTCTTCTTAAATAAGCGTCAGTGTAATTTGTAACTTAAATTTGCGGCCCTCACACTCCGCAGATTGTAATTTTGGCGGCCCGCACGTCTACTAAAACTTAACAAGCATTTTTTGTGAGGTTGGAAGGGAACGTAATGATGGGAATTTCCCCAGCAATTAGCTACTAAAAGGCTCAACATTTATTAACAATGCTTGTTTTCCTTTACCTTTATAATATGATGAACTTTTTCGGTGATGAAGTCAGGTAACTTGGTCACCTTGCACCAATAAGTAGTATCATCGCCGGGCACCTTCAACTTATTGTTGGTGAACCGTAGCTGCTGTGCGTCGTGTTGCAGTATAGCTGGCGGCGTTAACAGACGGACTCTGATGAAGCCGTGGTCACGTCCAGACGTGCATCTTACGCACAAACCTTTAGACGAAAACAGCTTGTCCATGCCGCGTGCCCACACAATATGAACAGTACCATCCTGTGACATATTTAAAGATTTAATTAATTTAATTATTATGTAAAATGTTTACTATGGCATGCGTATACACAAACGATACATTACAAAGAAGACCGTTAACAAACATTTAGTTCCCACGTAAAGGTCTGAAGGAATAGAACTCTAAACCCTTATCTCCGTGTAGCCCCGAGCAAAGCCATTAAAAGCTAAGCTACAGTAATGCCCAACCGACCCATAGTCACACCGTGTAGTTACCTACTCTGATGCCTTGAACCATTTATAAGAAAGGTAAGTTATTATTAAGGTTGTTATTTATTTTAAGTATGCCATTTTATTACCTCAATAATATAATCATCATTGTCACAGGTATCGAAATAGCGGCTAAATGTTATACTACGGCTCTCTGCGTTTAAATGAAACGCTTCACAATCTTGTTGGTGGTCTCGCAATAATTTCCCTTCGCCGTCGGAGTGTGTGTCCTGAAGAAAATGCATTAATAGGAATAACAAAATATGAATTCTTATGTTTTGTGAGTTTTCGAAACTGCAAGGCATCAAGTGCATTGACAAAATTGTTGAATTTTAGTTAATTGGGATTTTAATTAGTAATTACTGTTCATGACCGATAATATGTTACATAAAGGTATCTATTTAATGATTTATACATTGAATGTTTGATATCAATTAATATTCTTATTGTTTACGTTGCTTTTAAATCTCCGGAAGCTGAATAGGTCACCTATTTAGTTTATTAGTTTAGGTACTATTTTCTTTCTTTAAACAATAATAACAACAAAAGTTTACGTATGTTGATAATATTTAGTTTTTATCGCCGCGTTTTTCTATGTACCTACAAATAAATTAGTTAACATACGGTTCAACAGGGTATGTTTTCTAACAAGTTCATACCTCATAGTGATCTTCTCCGTTATAATCTGTCCAGACGAGACAAATATCGGCATGCTGTAACTCTCCGCGGTCGGAGAATCCAATTCCAAACCAGTTCACCGCCGGCGCCTTCTCCGACAGTAACAGTTGGAAATTAATTTTCCGAGTCAAATAATTGACTCGCCACTTTAGTAAGAGCTCTCCGTTGGGGTCCAACACTGATTCACTCTCAGCTAAATGACCATCTGCAAAGGAAACTAATTGTCAACATAATATTACTTCACCGCATCGCTAGGGTCATTTGAGATGGAGAAGCAGCTTCAGGTTTAGCAGAACCAGGGCGAAATCTATCTGCTTTTTAAAGCTGCTGCAACTTTGCACCAGAAATACGTTAGACACTTTTCATCAGGACTATTCAGGACGTATGAGCAAGCTATTTAGATATAGCTAGCTATAGCTAAGACATATCTTACACTCCTAAGAAGTCGCATAATGTGGTTACTTACAAAAATCATGTCCATTAGATGGCTAACAGATTAACTGCAAACCCGATTTGAAAGTGAAATTCAACCGAAAAAGTTTATAACAACAAATTAAAGTAGATTTTTATACTTACTTGAGCTTTCTTTAACGGAGAAAGAGTTTATACTGTATATAAGAGATGTCAGAAGAATAACAATGCAGTGTGCCCACATGATTTATAACTTTGAGTGCATCCTCTACCATTTATTTATACATAAACTTGTGCACTGGAAGTACTGTTCCGTTCGACTGCCGGCTCGGTAATGAACAAGAACAGCCCCTAGCCAACTTGGAAATGAAGATGTCTCAGTCTATAGATTGATAGTACGTGTATAAAGTACAGTCGAGGTGAAAAAGCAATTTTGTTTGGTAGTTTCGGACTGATCAAATTTGTGATAGTAAAGAAAGGAGTTTAAGCAACTACGTTTTTATGTTTAACATCTTGAGCATAATCTTAAAATGTTGAATGTAAAAACTTAGGTAGGTACTTTTTATTACCTTACAAATTAATTTTAATAGTATTTTGTTAAATAAAGAATTTCAATAATATTCATGGATCATGGTGAAGGCAAAACGCGCCGTTTGCAACTAAATCGAAATACCGGCGTATAAACGTATGTCGTAAATACCTCCATCATAATAAAATGTAATAATAAACATAAAAAATAATGACTCAGTTTTCCATAATTGTAACGACCTAAGAAAAAATCTGTCTCTTTTATCATTTAGTAGGTTTTTTTTTCTTACTGGTGAAACTATTTTTTTACGCGACAGTACCATTGCCCTTTCAATATGAGAATATTTGCCATAAGCATTGTGCTAATGCGGGAATGTGAAGTAGTAAGCGACGCGGAGGCGCGCGGGCTGAAAGTTCTACTGCCCCGCTTTATTAAATTCCTTGAATTAATCCACCGCCATCAATTTATTATACGAGGTGAGCCGGGAAACACTATAATTATATTTCAAAATAATTTTCTTTAGGCTGAATTTATCTCTGCAAACACTTCTTGCAGTTTCAAAACATACAGTAGGTACGTACCTACATTATTTAATTAAAGTCTGTTGATTCACTTCGAATTTCTTTTCAAACCGATATACCTAATATTAGCAGAAAAATAACGTGAAGAAACACGAAAGGTGAAAGGCGATATTGGCAATCTATACTAATATAATAAAGAGGAAAGATTTGATTGTTTAATAGTATTGAATATGCTCAAAAACTACTGGACGGATTTGAAAAGTGAGTAGAGGGAGTTTGAACCGGTCACCAGCAGCCCCGAGAAAGACGACGGTTCATGTGGCCGCGTACCGTCGTGAATAGGACAATTCGCGATGTGTCATTGGCTCCCTCGTGTGTGTAGAGCCCAGAAGTAAGGGCATCGCGCTCAGAGGACTTTGCTTTCTTTGTAAATCCCGGAGTTCTCCACTTAGCGCTGAGGAAGGCCACCGCGGGGTTTTAATAAAGCCAAATCACACATACCTTTTGATGGTTTCCCCGTCGAGAAAAAATAACGATGATTTATTCGATACCAGACCACGTTCCAAAAAGTAAGTAAGTTATCACTGGCTCTCGAACAACGCAACCGAAATTCGTCAAAACATTTCACAGTCGATTCTAGGAGGACGGTAAGCTAAGTATGGAAGCTGGGGCAGGTAAAAAAAATTACCACCGTGCGTACTTTCAGGTTCAACACCTTGGTGGAACAGAGCCCATCTACCCTGGGACCTATCTTCATATCTTCGTCTATTGTTACTTAAATTAACAATTGAATAAAACATATTACATGAATCAATATTTATTGTATACAAATGTAATTCCATAAACAATGTGGATTATATTTATGGTCAACACTCTTTGTCTGTGGTACAAATATTTGATACAAGTTCCTCCTGTTTAATAATTTTTTCTTCACTTTTCGATTCATTCTCCATTGTTACATCTTCGACAGAAGTGCTGATTTCGGTTTTATCCTCTGCTGTGTCACCGCTTTTCTGTAAGTTAAAAACACTTTTGGATCATTAATGCTATTTCATATAACTAGTCTATGTAGGTCTGATATTTCTGTATAATAGTTTTATATGTTTTCCATATCGTATGCCTGTCTGAAAAAGCTTATACGGGGGATGTAATCTGATTATAAAAAATAATTAAGCTGATGATGAAAAAAAAGATACTCGCTAGCTTAGTCTTGTCTTGTCAGTACGCTAAAAAATAAAATGTTATTTTTATTTCCTATATGGAGCACAATGCAATTGCATGCACGTCAACTGAACAGGGGTTCTTCACAAATGTTAGACTTTCTTTACACTAGGAAAAAAAACAATGATTAAACGAGGTTTAATAATAAAAGGGTAGTGAAAATATACTCCGAACATTATATTGCGAACTTGTATGAATATTTTTTAACATAAAGTAATATATAATTTATCTCATACCTGTTCCCGTTCAAACAGTATGACAAGCTCAACATGTTTGGTATGTGGGAACATGTCCACTGGCACCGCTCGGATGGGAGTGAACGGAGCCCCGTGGAGGGTCTTGGACGTCGGCCGGCAGAGATCCACTAAGTTCTTGAACGCTGAGGCAGGGCTACACGATATGTAGACCAACCGTTTGACTTTCTTAGTGTTCCTAAGTTGAGTAATTGCTCGCATATCTGTTGGTATTTTTTTTTATATAAATTATTTTTTTATTAGTCAATCTGTCCTAGCCCTTCTAAAACTTCTGTCCCTGTGAAGTTGAAAGTGCCGCTAGGGCCAACACTCATATCCAATCTCCCTAATAAAAATCTCATGAAATTTATTCAAGAAAATACTTTACAAACGGTATCTCCCCATATATTTAAAAAAAAAAAAAAAATCTCCCCATATATACCGTGTATAGTTCTGTCAAATTATGTCACTAGATTCGTAAATGGGCAGGCAAGTCTCTTGATGGTGAACGATTACCATTGCTTGGACTACAATGACCAAACTCATTATCGATACGATGCCCTTGAAGAAGGACGCGGCGTCAATGTTTGTTACTGACACTTACAACCGAAACCGAAGTTAGGTATTCACATACAAAAATTAATCTATATCTATAGTAATATTATGAAGAGGAAAGATTTGATTGTTTGTTTGTTTGTATTGAATAGGCTCCGAAACTACTGGACCGATTATTTTACCATTAGATACCAACATTATCCGTGTTTAACATAGGCTACTTTGTACCGCGGAAAAATGCTTAATTCCTACGGGAAAACGGGTATTAGTTACAAATAATTTACATAGCAAAACGATTAGATACAACGATAGGTGACTTGCTATGTGAGCACAACAGGCGTTCCAATAACTGATCGTCGCTACACTTAGAGGGCAGTCAGGTAGTAGTATTATATAAGTACTCACGCAGGCCAGCCCGGGGCGGGTCCACGATGGCTACCACGTCTCCCTGTGCGCGCACCAACACCGATAGGAGCCTGTCCTCGGCGCGGCCGGCGTAGAACTCCGCGTTGCTAATTCCGTTTAGGTCTGCGTTCGCTCTCGCGTCATGCACCGCCTCCTCGACCAGCTCCAGCCCCAATACCTTGCCGCAGTGCTGCCAAACAAGTAATATTTAATAAACATAATATAAACAAGCATTTTAATATAAACGACGATAAGAAAAAAAGTAAAGATTAAAACATCATTGTATTACATGAATACTAGCTGTGCCTGCAGCTTCGCCCGCTGAAAATCAGTGTCAACATAATCACAAATTGTAGCTTGTTGTTATTCCAATGTGTAACTTATATTACTGTAAAGTTTCATCAACATCTGTCAAGTAGTTTTTCGTGAGAGTAACAAACATACATCCTCACAAACTTTGGCATTTTTAATATTAGTAGGATTATCTATACTTAATACATATAAAGCTGAAGAGTTTGTTAGAACGCATTAGTCTCAGTAACTACTGGTTCGAATTGAAAAATTTTTTTTTGACTAGTTATGATGTTATGCTTTCATCATATTAGCGCTCCTAGGAGTGGACCAACAATGAAAAATGTTACAAAAACGGGATTTTTTTTTAAAATTTATATGGCAATACTCCAATAGTCGTGTCAGCCAGTACTATATAAAATTATTCTTACTAGCGATCGCGTGGTGGTTGAAATTCAACCATAAATCATTAAAAAATATAAGTTTTACCTATGTATTATTATGTAGTTTTTACACTTGTAAACAATAAAATCACTGAAAATACGGACGAAATCTTAAGACAACCACCATTCGCTAAACATCAAAACGGTATACCTTTATCGAGTATGCATGTGGGTGTGTCTAAGTGCGTGTAGTGTTTTATTTATTGTTTTAATGTACTTCATAAGCATTATTATTAAAAAATATCAGCGTTCTGCACTTCTCCAACGCATAAACTATAAGTGTGCTAAATTTTATACTCCTCCGTCCGCACAATTTTCGTAAAAAGGGATTGAAAGATTCTGCTTCACGTATTTATATATAGATGTGTTTGTCACCTAACTCCTACTTAAATGCCTTCAGTGTTACCAATGTCCACAGCTGCTTCTCAAACCACAAAATTCATAGCGATTACCGGTAAGAACCGAACATTCTATTGACATACATTGTGTTGTCTTTCATTGCTTTCTACATTCTATGCAACTCATGTTCCTAAAGCCGAGTTGGGCTTGGTTAAATAGGTCCTTAAAGTTTGTACATTAACATATTTATGAGGGTATTATAATAATACGAGAAGAAAGCCTCGTTCGGGTGAAATTTGGCATCATGTGTGTAATACAAACAAAGTAAAATACTATGGCAACAAAATCATATAGCACAGTGTATAACATTGATTCGTTCTATGTTGACGGCAAGACGTTTCGTTTAATCACTACTCAAGATGTCATCCAGTCTATAGTAGTAACTATACTAGTCAATAAGGCGAGTGCGATTTTTCTGTCAGCAACATTAGATTTTAACAAAATACACGACATTTTGAATTAATTAATTTACAATGAATTTTGCGATACTCGACTCGAAATTTTTATTTTTTTGTTTTATTATTCTGATAAGGTTGCGATCGAGTCTACCGTACCCCGTGACGAAATTATTAATATAGATTACCTTGGCAAAACACAGTCCAATAGTGCCAGTGCCGCAGCATATGTCCATCACGGTGGAGTCTGGCTTAACTTCGCTCAAGTCTATGGCGTTCTGGTACAAGATGTTTGCACCACCGGTGTTTATCTACAAGTTAGCTCTGTATTAATGTAACAAAAATTTAATTTGGAGTTTCACTTTAGTTGTAAAACTACAGAGATCATTTAATTTAAAATTAAAGTTTTAGTTTAAAATGTGACACCTATTTTTTCCACTATTTTTAAATTTGAATTTCACTAAAATTGTAGATACCTGGAAAAATGCTTCAGGTGATATCCTAAATTGTAATCCTAATATAGAATCGACAATGTGAGTTGAACCTAAAATATGTACTGCCTTTGAACTATCCTGACCCACTCTCCTGAAATATAATATAATTAAATAATATAAACAAGCAATAGACATCTACATAGAGATGAGGAATTACACACACAAAGACATTTGAATACATTGTATATGAATAAAAAATATTATTAAAAGGCAATTAAGACTAAGCAACAAAAATTAAATCCTCTCTGGAGAGGAGACCAAAGCCCAGCAGTGGGACAGTTATAAATTGTTATGTATGTATGTAACAAAAATGATGATATTTAATTATAATTATGCTCTTTCAATGGCTGGATTTTTCTTTCTTTGGTCTAGGATTCAAAGCTTGAAAACAAGTAATTGTAATACTGCAGCTTAGCTAAAGCATGGATTAAAAAAGTATGTTATGTAAATTTTCAAAAATTTTATTAAATTTCACATACATAGTATTACTACTGGTATTACCGGTACTCACCGTTTAGTGATAATCTCATAATAGACAGACTTAATTCCACTAGCTACAGATTCATCAGAACTGAAGTGTTCTATTAACTCCTTCTTTACTTTATCTAATTCTTCTTCTGTTAGTTTCTGCAATAAGTTTCACCGATAAACTCAATAGGCTCAATTAGTAGTAGTTTTGGGTGCAAAAATTTCATATTTAACAGCAATGAGTAATGAACCATTCGAAATATACCTGTGGATACATTGATACTACAAGCATAATATCTCCAGACAATTTGGATTGTCTCACAGTCAAGTATCGCCAGTAACCTGAATAGTCTGCTGGGGAAAATGGCGCCAAATTCGATTTACGGACAAAATCTTGGAATATCTAAAAAAAATATTTTGATTAGTTACAGATATTTAATTTAACAATACTGTTACTCTATCTAGTGGTTTGAAACTGGGATTTATACATTTGATTTATAGGGATTTATAGTTTACATGCAGTTGAATGGTTATTAAAATATATCAACAGATTAAACATACCAACACAGCCTTCTTGGTCTCCTCAGATATGTGTATCTGTGACTGTATCGGAGCTACAGCTATTGTCCCTGCTGCATATGTACCGAGCCTGAAGCCAACTGTTGGTTCCTGTGTTTCCGTATCAATACCTACTGTAAACTCACACTTATTCCTGTATCCCTCAACCACTGGTGATGGTTGTATAGGTTTCAAATCAAAGCTCAATCCATTGTGCAGTTTTCTGTTTGCCTCTATCTCATCCCTCTTTGTCTTATAGATTTTCCACACTTCGTTGTCAAAATTCATCAACAATTTTCGTATTTCATTCTCTTTTATCTTGAGCTGAAAATGTAGTAGACTTAAATTAACAATCTAATCACTTGGCAATTCAAGTGTAACTAGAATGTGTATCATTCTAATCCAGAAATCCATCAGAATGTAATATTTATTAGATAAAATATAACTATAACTAATTCAAAATGCTAACAGGGATAGTTCCGATAGTAGATAGGGATAGGATCCGAGTTCAAAGGCATGCAAATCTTCAAATATATGTGCTATATTGAAGGAAAACATTGTGAGAATACCTGCAAACCTAATAGTTCTTCATAACAGTCTTGAAAGTGTAGGCATGGATAACAATTGCCTCAAACCCTCTTTTAACAAGAACCAAGCAATTACACAGTTATGGGTTGTCACATATCTAAAATAATACTCAAGTTGACAGACACCAATTGGATAATTATTATTAATCATATATTTATTTGACACAAGGGATCCATAGGTGTTGTTAGTACATACAGATATATACCTGTTCCGCATAATCTATATTCCAGTAAGGAGTTGTAGCATCTTTCAACCTTTCCTCTTGACTCCTATTGTCATCTTCTTTCTTCTTCTTCCCATTGTCATTGCCTTCTTGTTCCTGCTTCCTTTTCTTAAACAATGGATCAGGAGCAGGTTTTGCTACCTCTGCATGCAAGGTTTTTCCTGTTAAACATTTAATCATTGAACTAAAATATCAAAATGTATGTATACCTGTATTGATTAATATACCCATACTATTCTCTATACTGGATGAAAAACAGACTCTCTAATACCTTTCCAAGAGAATCCATTAAGAGCGGCAACAGCTTTAGTTCTAGATTCTTCATCTTGAAAGCATGCATATAACCAGTGGCTGCCATTTTTGGGGCGCTTGATTTTACTTACTTTGAGATCCAATTTTTCATTCATTAACTTTTTCAATTCCTATAATAAGTCATGAAATAAAAATAAGCATAATCACATTATATTATTTGTATGTAAGTAATAAAAAAGATAATTCCTGCATAGTACTGCCACTATCTAACTAAAGAATTCAACTTCCCAGGTAAGACTACTAGCCATTAGAGAATTATTCGTTTTTAGGTTATAGTTATTCTTCATGGCTTAATTGTGTATGTCCACAGGAATAAAAGTGTGTGAGCTTTTATTTACCCTAATGGGAGAACAACGAAAAAAAACCTAGAACAGGTATCTTCAGTACATGCAGATAAATATGACAAACAGCAATAATATATGCAACAGCTATTACCGCAATACCGTAGAATTTTGGAAGACCTCGCACTTCAATTTTAAAGTTTTCGGATGAGAAACCACCCCGATCAAGATATGCATATTCTTCACCGTTATTCGCACTTTTCGATGAGTCAAGACTTGATTCTGGTACAGTGTTTGTTTCCTGAGACATTTTACCACTTTTGAGCTTTAATAGTAATAAACATTCAGTGTGAAGCTCTATGTATCTTGCTGTTTACTTTTACCACATTTATCAAACTTTTGAGGTTATATT
>DWPQ01002097.1:0-11109 GCA_018251795.1 Perichares adela | reverse complement strand
CTTTGCTATAAACCTTACGGAGCCCGAGACCTTTCCAACGAATGCAAAACCGTAGAAATCGGTTCGTGCGTTCTGGATTTATATCGTCAGGAAGGAAAACCCGACTTATTTTTATATTATAGATATCAGTATATTGTAGAATGTAGGGAGGTTTTTCATCAAGTGACGATAAATAAAAAATAGGTACAAATTAAAAGCGGGATCCCACATCCTACACTAGCAACAAGTCCGTGAGAATCTTATAAGCTTCTGTGCGGTGATCAGTTTTTCTTTTTATAAAAAAGGATCCCTTACATAGAAGTTTACGAAACTCAAAGTAATTTAAAATTTAGTTATATTTTATTATACATAGTATAAGAAAAGGCTTCACAAGATTTAGGGTCCTACAGTTTATGAATATCATTGTATGTTCAGGTCCTGGCAGCGGTGTAGAGGTAGAAAGCGCAGCGCCGCCTCAAACCAAACCAGAAACTCGAAAAGTAAGGCCTAAAACTGCTCGCCCAAGAAGAAATAGGTTAGTTCAAAGGCTTCATAACCATTTCAATCGAGTATAACAGCTGTGGTTTACGAATACTAATCTTCAAGATCCGATCCAGCAGATTCTAAATAACCAAGAACATTTTGCATTGAAATGGATTTTTCTGTTGTTACAAATGTAATTTTGTGAATGTCCGTAGTTAATTATAGTAAGTGATCACGTTATAAAAATGTTCCAAATCAACGTAAATACTATTCAGATGTAAATAAGATATACTCAAGTAGGATCTTGTAAGAGCTGGCTTGATCTTTGCATAAATCTTTATTAGTGTAGTTATACCTCTCAACAAATTAGCACCCGAGCAGCGTCGAGTATGTTACAGACCTCTAACAGTCAGACTAGTACCCTAACTTTAATTGATGTATGTTGAAAATGTTTCAATTTCTTTCCATAATTGTACGAAGGTTGTCCATAGTGTACCTAGATAAAGACATAAAAGTGAATTTCAGAGTATCACCCGTACCAGAGACAGGCAGTCCCTTGGAGCCGTGGGCGACAGCGCCCCTGACACGGCTGTCGCGTCTCATCAGGTCTTCGAGCGGCTCGTCCACATCCCTTGCATCGTGTGCCTCCCGCGAAGATACTCCTCCACGATATTAGACCAGTATTACACATGTATATTCCAGAATGTTCAATTTTATAGCTTAGGATACAGAGTAATTAAGAAAAATATTAGTCTTAAATGTTGCCAGCGTTGAAGATTATATGAGATATGTTACTTTATACAAAAAATAAAACAACAAATATTGTTCTCACGTTTTATTCTTCAACTCCTCACTAACCGCGGTTTAAGTATAAAAATTCATATCAAATGTTTTTAAATATCCGATTATTATTATGAAAATTGTCACATTTGGTCTCCCATCGACTAGACTGAAAATTTAATAATATGTTCACTCAAATGCAGTATTTTGCCTGGAATAACATACCTAGACATTATTACAAAATAATAATTCAATCTATCATAACAAAGTCTCGAAACATGAAATTTTTATTTCGAGGAAATTATTAGGCCATTATTAATAATAGTATGTAATTCTGAAAATATTGTTTGTAGCCCTACTTCTAATTGATAATCGACAAATTTTATTTCAAAATTTATTCCAAAACGAATAATACACATTTAAAATATGTGAAGTCTGGCTATTGTAATTATGTGAATTTCTGAAGTCAGACTTCTATATCGACAATAGAAAACGCAATTGGCAATCAAAAAGCTTTAAATACGTTTATAAGTTGTGTGTGCAATTAAATCATTACGTTATTCCCTAATAAAGAAAATTTTAATACATAGGTAAAAGGTGAATCGATATTTTAATTAGGGTCAAACAAATACAATATTGGGCTTAGAACCGGTATAGATATGTAAAAGTTTTGAATACAGCGATTTAACGTATATTATTCTCAAATTAAAATAAAAAAATAACGTTTAATATATCCTGCCAATGGGATAATAAACAGGCAAATGTTTATTTTTTTATAATTGTTTGACAAAATTTGCTGCCTGCCTGTATTATGTCGTTGACGTTTTCTTACATTGTAGTGATATTTTTAGTTTTCCCCATATATAATGAAGTAGGCGAAATTAAGTTCATTTTGAGTTCAAATCCTATTATAAATAGCACTTGAAATAAAAACAATTAAATAATACCTACTGGAAGATATTGTAAAGATCTGTAGTATCTGTTTCTGTGAGCATTCCAGATAAGAAAGAGTCTTCGAACATTTACCTTATGCCCGACTGCAATTTTCTCTTCAGTTTTATTTTTCTACATCGTAACTTCAGACCGTTCTGGCTAGTTTACTAAATAATACTTTAATTTTTTAAATTAGATAACGCTAACTAAAAAATATTCTTCATTTAAAAAACTTCTATCATAATCAAGATATTAATCAACTGCAATTGTTGAGATGTGAATAACAACCGCTAGTCAAGAACAATTCCCACCACATTTGATTATACGGAAGACGTATAAATTAAACGGCGGTAATAAAATCTAGTAATCATATATAACTAATTACTGCGAACGTCACGCATCATGTTTTATTTAAGTGCATTTAAACTAACATAAATTACATTTCTATTCATACAAAACTAAAGTTACGACTAAAACCTTTCGATGCGGAAGCACGTTTGCTCTTTCGATATATATTTTATACAAACGTCAAGTACTATGCGACGAATTGACGTCCAATTTGAACGGTGGACGTATTGTCATGTAATCAAAGTACGTCTTAGATACGTGCGTCGTATAATCCAACTTTTCGAGTAATATAATAAATGTACATGTTGCCATTAAATATAACTTATGAATAAATTCCAACTTATAGATTGAAATTATTCGAATATACTTTAAATGTTATTAATTTGTATATTGTATTTTTATTGTTTGTTTCTAAAGTTTGTTGAGTACAATATGAATTTAACTTGATTTAAAGGATTAATTAGACAACACCTTGTATGACATTACATAAGGGAATGTCTTTTGCAACTGTCTTCCAAGACAATAGTTTTAAATAAACTAAATAAGTTTGTCATAAATGACGATTATGATTAAGACGTAATACACCAACCGCATTGAAAGGGTTAAAAGTCAGTTAGTGTCACAAATCAAATCTATTCATTGTTTAAATTTAATTTAACAGTTTAAATGCACTTTGCGCAGAATGCAACTGTGACAAATTAAATAAAAATTATCAGTAAAACGCAAAACCGTTGCCGACTATTCCGACTGCTGTTCTGGATTCCTATTATATACAGAATTTCCGTGTGCAGCCTTAACCCACCACGCTGTGGTATTCTTTATAGTAATTTTAGCAATTTCAATAAGAAATTTCATATAAACTCTTTGAAAGACAATCGTGAATGCAGAGCTATGGCTAAGCGAAAAAAATGAGCTACATAAGCCATTCGAATTAAGCAGTTGATAAAAAGATCCTGACTCGGTATTTTTTATTTATCTATTTGTTATTATTATTTATTTAATATTCTTTAGATATAATCTAGTTAGTATTTTAAAAATTTCTACTATTTCATTAAAAATTAAGAATAAATTACATTATCGCACTTACTTATTACTCTCATCTCAATACTTAGGTTCAGTCCGTGTCGCTTAGTCAGAATTGCCTTTCAAGCGTCTATATGGATACGAAGTTCGGTATCGAAGATATACTGGATACTGGATATCCAGTATACCTTCAAACGCATAAAACATTTATTTACATCGACATTACTGCAATTCCTGCAAACACGTCGTTTACTACATTTGTCACGGTTGCATAGTAAGATGACGGATTAATTATGTTGCGTCTGTGTCCAAGTTAAGTTAATTCAGTGTCCAATCTCCATTTAATACGACTTACCAAACAATCCTCACACGGCGGCCGCTGCTTTTAACGTCGAATCTCTCGTGTAGCGGTATCGTATAATTTGGGACCGATTTGGTCTTGTTATATCGTATCAGTATATAGAATTATGATGACGGTCCACCTTTAACAGATCGACAGGTCAAAAAAATCATAGCACGAAATGCGAAACATATGAAACAGTTCAATAAACAAATATTTACACGCAATCACGTTATTATATAGAAGAGAAATTGACACAAATTGAACAGTATAGACGATCGTACAGGAAGTTTTATCACACAGGTAGACAGACAGACAATCTAATATCTTTCATATAAATATCGCGAATGGGATATGGTATGATGTCTTGTATGGTGATAGCATCTCGCCATGAAATGGGTGTTGCTGTAAAAGCACATGGTAAAAGGTGGTAACCCTCACAAAAGCCATAGACAACAAATATTTAATCTATATGGAATATTTGCATTCAAACATCATGTAATAATGACAAAAATATGATCTAAAATATCAAATTCACATACCATAAAATATATATAATATGTTTAATGGTTGGGTATTTATATCGTAAATTAAGAAGCGTCGTATGTATATTTAGTAGGCAGTACACTTTAATGTTAGAAAGTGTTAGATAATAATATAGACTAACTGTCGCTTGACAACATTTGTCATTATTCGACAACAACATAAACAAAAAAAAGTTGAGCCATCGAATCAACTGTTCTCAATTCTCTAACGTATTTTAATTAAAAAAAAGTGATAATAACTGACATACTAATTACAGTTTAAAGAGAAACAAAATTTGGCCACTCGACTGCAACGCCCCCTACATTAAATTTGAAAAAAAACAATGAACAGATTCGGCCCGTTACGTTACGTCAAATTTGACATTATAGTCTATGATATTAGCGCGGGAATTATATTTGTTATGACGCGAATTTTTGTCCTACGTTCCAGGTGCAATGTATTCCTTTTTTTGTGAATAAGTTTTGAAGTGTCTAATGATAATTTTAGCGATGAACAGTTTACGAGAACATTATACAATTAGTTCCTGCCACAACATCCCTATATTATCCTTACAATTTAGCATGTACTTGAAATTACTTAATATTGCGAACGTCAATTGCAACTCTGGAAAGCGGTCGATTTTAATCATAAATTCAGATGAAACTGTAACACATTCAATGATGAGCGAATGTAGTTTATTGTTAATATTGGTGATCATCGAATGCATTTATAAATGTTCTATTGTAGTTGTGAAAACAAGCATAATTATTTCAATATGGATTAAAACTTATTTACAAAAGACTAGTCTGTATACCACGAAATTAAGCGTCGAATCATTTAAAAAGCTTTCGTAGGCTCAACTTTAAATATTTTGTTTCGACGCATATAATTCATTGTAGCCACAAGCGCTACAAGACACTCCTTCAAAAAGACATTCAACAAAACAATAATAATAAAAAAATCAATTGCCCATACACACAAGTCGATCAAAATAAATCATAAACACAATTTAGACATGATTCATATGGCGATAGAGAACAATGATACGGATGATTCATATAATGTAAATCAAATTCGATCGGTGCACACTAAATCGTTCTAATACCCAATCAATTATAATCAAGACGTAGTCAATCACATGTATACCGTTCATCGTATAGGGTGACTTACCTCAAGGTCTGTGAATAGAAGATCAATGATTATAAATAAAATGAACACAGATCAATTAACATACACTTTATATCCTTAATATTAGTACATTGACTCTCGGCGCGGCCGGCGGGCGACGCACTTCGTCGCACACGATAATAATAATTGAACAATTTTCGAGGAATGTTGATCGTCACACATTACCTTCCCGTTGTTTTCTTTAAACACCTAATTTCGTAATTATCAAAAGGGGAAAAAAAAGAGGAAAAAAAAAACATAATCTTAACTTTAATATTAAAAATACATATTCTACTTCATGTAATTGCAGCTGTACGGCTCGGTTGGTTAGTGTATGTGTGGTGGAGCCGTGGAGAGAGTTCGCGACTTACATACTAGGACAATATAATTATGCAGTTTGTTGCGACGGGACGACGAATGTCAACCAACATTGGTAACGCGCTTAGTTACGACCAAATCCAATATCGTTACCGCAAGCCCTTGGTTCACATTCGTACTGAGATTTACACATGATATCGGTAAAATTACATTTCCAATGTGCACGCTAATCACTCAATACAGTACAATGGCATTTACCTCGGTTCCTCACAGCGGCGGTGTATCTCTCTCTCTCTCTCTTTCTACCGTTTCTGTCTCTCTCTAAGCCCCGCCGGTGTTTGTTACATCTTTAAAGGCAGTGTGGCATTCTATAGTTTAAACCTGGACAAACTGGTGGCACGTCAAATGAATATTCGGCATAGCACAATCGGCATAACACGTTTATATAAAAACAAAAACCAATAGTTTTACCACACAATGACAACTGTACACAGAGACATATAATATATACCACACGGCCCGGAAAAAAGAAAAAAACACATTTCAACGTTCAATATCGACATGTGACGCGATCAATGATTGAATCAAATCAAATCAAATACTGTGTTACATCGAACCCACAAAAAATAAAATCCGATATGTCCGTACAGTACTTAACTATAATACTTAGAATAAAATGATTTCTATCATTAAAATCGAACCGAGTTTTTTTTTTATTATTATTTAATTTTATTTGTTGTGAGTGACGGCGTGGTTTTAGCGAAGGGGGCTATTGTATTTTTTTCTCTCGAAAATCTCTGCTTATATTAAATTAATTTATAATCTACAATGGAGAGGGTGTTCTTCCCGCGGGCGCTACGACCGGCGACTGCGCTCTGCAATCAGACAAACAAACGCACGTGGCAACATTGCATGTGGAACACACTGACGGGTTATTTAGCGGTGTCGAGAGCGGCCGGCCCTGCTCGGAGGCCCCTACATATCTGCAACACTACACACACTACATAATGGGTTCGCAGCACATACAGAGCCAACTTTAATGTTCATTTTGCTTAACTTATTTACATCTTCTTATAGGGTATATGCATACTCCTTGTCTACTCTGTATCGGACCATAGAGAAAATATTAGTTTTTACTTTTTTTTGTCTATATCTCATAACTTTACATCAACAGCTGACAGATGAGCAGACAGGCCATCGCAGAAAATGTATGTCTATGACATAAATGCCACCAACCGAAGCTTTGCCGCCCAAGTAACTAAAATAAACTCTCAATCTCTAGTCAAAATTAAAACAAAATTACATTGGTGTATGACTTTGTTGTCATACTCCATGTTCTTGTTATTATTTAAATATTCTGCTACGATGAATGTCATCTCTCAGTTGAAACACGTAGCAAGGTTTAAATTTTCCAATTACACATGACGAACTCCAATGACGTAAGCGCGCCAAAAATGACATTTAAACACAGATACGCAATAAATGACTGTTTATTTTCCATAGTCTATATTTTTTTTTAATTATGTTTTTGTTACAGACGCTATCTTTGGAGGAAAAAAATATGCATGTACCCTATGAACGATGTGTGGTCATGTGTATACAATTCTACTTGCATTAGTTGTATTAGCATCAGTGTTAGTGTTGCCAGGAGTTTCAACTTGTCCAGGTCGTTTCTCATTTTCTAATGTGGTTAGTCCCAATTTAACCTAACCAACGTGGAACTATTTTTAATTAATTGGTTTTTGTAATATTCATTTTTATACAGCCTTTCTATTTATTTTCCTTGAATAATTAAAATAAGAAAATTAAAACATTAAATCATATAAAAAAAATAAACTGTATTATAAATGTCGAAAAGATATTGACAAGATACTCAAATAATATTTGAATTTGAGATTTTATATACTATTCGTTAAATAAGTGAGACCCATCGTGCTTTTGGGCAACCTAAACCTGGCAACTCTAAACAGATAAGAGACAAAAGTGTCAAAGACATAAAGATTGGCGTCCGCTATATATACGGTGGGGTACAACTACACAAAATCACATAACACTGTTCATATAATTACATAACGTAACACCAAAACACTCCAATAAAAATTGATATAATTAGATAATAATTCAACAAAATTTTACTATGGTATGGGTAGACAACATATATATTTGTACAATGATATTTCGATTCATTTGTATGAATTTTATTATTGTAGTAGAAATGGTAGAATGGTTTCTAAAAACTAGATGTAATGTAGACAGATGTTATGTCAAATGTCATCTGTCAATCTGTCAATTAGCAATTTCTCCGCGGCAAAAGCTCAAATATGTCGACGATCCATGCAAATGGATCGAAATATCAGCATACATATCGTGAGTGTCCGTATCATATAAAAAAATATGAATGGTCAAGTTTCAAATAATAAATTCGATAATATGTACATACATATATATACATGCAAGAAACTGAAAGAAAATATTAATCATAATATTAAATATTATAACATGCTTTTGCACCAAATAAATATATTATTTATAAAAAAAAACAACCATTGATCCCTGAAAAGTAATGATTAAGCCAATAATGTGATTCAAATAATTATAATCTATTGAAAATACAAGTATTTTATAAGCAGTACATGTAGGTGAGCGTTGCGAGAACTTGAGACTGACTTAGAGCATCTGGAAAGTGTTCAATGACCACAAGGGCCTCTTAAATATTGTCTCAGACATAGCATGTGACATAAGTGAACATCAATAGTTTATATATTGTCTTGGAAATCATACAGATTGTAGCAAAGGTGATCCTGTATACTAACTTATTACTAGTACTAACTCCCTGTGTAGTCTCGGGGACTATAGACGATGTGAAGATGAAAAAACAACCTAGTATTGTTATATACAATACAACCTTATATTGCATTTGTATATTGATTACTAGACATTTATGTAGTTTGCATTACATATACCACGCAGCCTAATTCATACTAGGATGAATTGATTTTTTTACACCCTCAATCTTATATCTTGGCAGAAAAAATTGTTATGCAATTAAAATATTCACCTTAAAATATTAGATGCTCTAAGGTGATATTACCACAAAACATTCACAGTTATCATATGACAACACAGTTATAAACACAACTATTTAAACACATAGAATAGATACACAGAGTAATAAACAACATTCAAAGGCTCACATCATAGACAACATGTTCATGACGCGTGTCTATTAAGAAAATTTATATTTTGATAAATTAAAAAATCAAAATTGAAAACCTGTTAGAACATAACGAATATATACTTTTTAATCGATTAATTATTCAAATACACAGTAATCAGGTTACTACATATAAGATTATAATTAATTAATATTATGAGTATTATGTGAAGGAAAACCTTTAGAATATTCTTGGAAGTGTGTGAAGTCTGCCAGTCGAATATTGCCTACAACAGTAGACCTAACTCCTCTCATAATTAGAATAGACCTGAAGAGGATTATGGGTTGTTATGGTGATACGTTTTGCTGTTACAGTAGAAAGTCATCCCAATCTAAGGGCCCGAGGTGAAATGTATGAGCAAGAACAGGAATTTATTTTTTTAATTAATACACTTTAAATGTAAATAGTTTGATTTCTGGCCTAAATGGCCCCCCAATTCTGGTATCCTTTATGATTGCTCCTGGGAATCCATGACAATATGCATAATTTTTTATACGTATTTTCAACAAAATAATATTTTTATCATTATTTTAGTAAGCAGCGCAAGAACATTTCCATATAGATATCGATTATCTGTTAATTATCTGTTTCACAGCTTATATGGGTCCTAGAAAGAACATATAATTCTGTCTTACCCCACAACTAAGATAGGACTAAAAATATTTCCTAGGCAATACCCAAGTCATGTAAACTATATTATCACTTTATAAGAGCATTAATGATCTATAATCCAATGATGTAAAACTCGATAAAGATAAATTTTGTACTAAATAACTTCCATAATGGCTGTAATAATTATTATTCTATGGCTAAAAAAAGTCAGAAACCCACAATACGTGTCTGTATTCGTATTTAAAAGCCCATTTTTTTTATGTCACATAAGTCAAGTAGAAGAAAATAAAACTGAACAAATCACATAACTAACATTATTTTGATTTTCATGGTTTCACACGTAAAATATTCAATAGGTAATCATAAAATTTTATACACAGATTAATGAGTATAGAGAAAATAGGATACTTTAAAACAATGGAATAGAATATAAATAAACAGGGCAAAGGAAATAAAATCGTTTAAAAATAATGCAAACGACATGTTCAAGATACCCCAGTAAATCAGTTTCTTAAACTAATTTGAATTTCATAAAATTTTCAATGATCGATAGGTTATAATTATCAAAGCGAGTTATCTGTACCCCGAAAACCGCATTTGCTAGTCGCCACTATGCGCCAGGATTCTCGTGCTAACGAAAAAATCACCCACACAGCCCATAACGCTAATAATTATAGTTTACATATATCAAAAATTGGCACTTCAGATACTAATAGTAATACTTAACTATGTTACACTCAATGTAAAAAAAAATATTTAGGCATTGGGCTACCAACCTGTAATGGTAGACACCATAAATATTATAATGCAAGGAGCATTGATGAATGTCATTCTATATTCCGTCGCTACAAAGTATTTTAAAACCATAAATATTCGTCTGACGATAAAAAACCTTACACTAGACATGTATCATAATAATATAATCACCCCTCTATCAATCAATTATAATTATCGAGCTAAGGAAAGGTAGAATCGAATCTTAGCACGCGTAGTGTATAATATAAATTAAATTTATATTGCAACGGAAAACAATCAAGCCCAAAAACCAAGCAACTATCTAATTGCAACACTTTTACCGAATCTCGAGGTTATTCAGTGGGAGTACTTTACTTTTGCAGTAACACTAGGGTGAAATCAATAAACCGCGCTTAGACTTATCTTTGGTTTGCAGTATGAACAACTATTTTTGTGCAGTTATTAGCGTAAGATATTCGTAAGTTACTAAAAATGTGTACTCAAGATACACTCAGCTTAAGCTTAGTCTGAGTCTATGGGCGCCTTCAAATGTTCCGCAAAGTTCCGCGTGGAGGCAGCGCGTCTGCACTGCTGTCGTTAGGTTTGAGAATACTGAGAGAGAACTGAGTGCCTAGACAAAAATCTTAGCGG
>DWPQ01002096.1:0-11110 GCA_018251795.1 Perichares adela | reverse complement strand
TGCAGATTCAATATGAATAAGTATCTAAGTAAATACCTATTATATTACTAGTATTTTATTTTATTAATTCTCTAATAATAATTTCCAACATGGAAACCAAATTAACAACTCGATTACAAGAATGTTAGTCCCTACTTATAAGAGGGAATTATTTTTATTTATAACATAAATTCATAGTATTAACTTAAGATAGTAAATATAAAGCTAAACCTTGAATTTAATGCGAATTAAGTTACTTCACATACATGTTGTTATTATAATGATTTACCGTATGTTAAATTTCAATTTAGTCGGTTCTATGTGGTTATCTTAATAAATTATTAAAAGTACAAAATGTCAACTTCAAAGCAAATTTTGCCATCTACGAATGTCATATCTTTAATTCATTCATGACATTTATAATTTTATTGCTTTGGAGGAAATCCCTGAAAAAATTGGCTGAATCTAGAAGTATTTTTTTAGGAATCAATAAGTTTATTTTAAGATGCTTCCATGATTTGTAATACTTATTCGTTCGATTAAAATCATTAGTAAAAAATATCAATATACCCATCAAACGTGAAAACAGTTTATAGAAGTATGAGTATGCCAAAAGCAAATAGCTTAGGTTAGATGCCCTCTACGGTTTTGCTGTGAAAAGTAAGTGCCTTATCATGTTTGTTTTAATATTTTGGTACAGTTTGATAGATAATTCAATAGCGCTGGTATATGACAATATCCGACAAAGACTTATTTCCTCTAACTCTTTTTTAAAAATAAATACCGGCACTGTTTTTGATATACGTAACGAGGCGTCGAAAGCTTTTACAAGTCTTGAAATTTTTTGAATTCCGACCAAGGTAGGTCAGGGCATCTTCTATTTTCGTAAAATGTCGTCGTCAAACTATTTACATCACTTTTGATCTCACAATCTTGGGAATCTGCGCGAATGCTGCGTTGGCACTATATCATGCATATGTTTTATTTTTATATCCTTTCCTTATTTTTTAATATACAACTTGCAAACACTAAAACATTTTCTGGTTCAATAAATAATATGATTTTTGATAGAATGATCTTGAATGTAGAGTAATGCCTGTGTACTTAAGGGAAGGTGCTATATTTCGTGTTTGTTATTATATATTTACTTTGTTGTCCCTAATTTTTTTTATTTATCTATATAACAAAACCATATGTTTCCACAATACGCATTTGCAATCAAAACATACAATAAGTATTAAGGTTGTAGTTCTTCGAAACAGAATGTACAAGTAAAGCTAATATGTTTATTTTTCTTGTGTGTGGCACATATGTAAGAAAATGTTCACATATTCTGTGTTATGCTGTCATCAAGATGCCAACTTGAAGAGTGTCTGTACAGTAATATGTCAATGTTTTAAAAGCAATGAACCTTACTTTGCAATGATTAACAACTACACAATTTGATAAATGTGTTGAACTTTACCAATGGTGTTATAAATGTATACCTAAATAGCTGTGCCTGCAGCTTTGTCTGAGTGAAAATCCATGTGTTAGAATGGTTTTCTGTATAAATCTTAAACCCGTCTCAATTCTAACATATAATATGGCCTATTTAATGCCCCATAACCCATTTTATCTTCTAGTGAAAGCCCAGTCAAAATCAGTCTAGCAGTTCCAAATATTAGCTGGAATAAAAAGACAGTCAAACGGCCATCAATTATAAAAAATGTTATTTTGGTATATGTACTGATGCATGTTACCTACACACCCTCCTATTTTAATTATTTGTATAGATTGGTTATGAATAATTTGTTCATTTTGTAAATATAGTGTAGTATATAAATTGTAATGTGTAAATGTAGACTAGGATTTATTGCACTTGTGAGGTATTCCAACAGTGGTATTGACATAGGGTTCTTTAGCCAATGTTGATTTACAATTCAGGTGGTATATTTATGTTTCTATCGGCTACATCATAATGAAAAAGAAATTCTCTGGTAAGGAGTTTTCCTCACAATGTTTTACTTCACAAACAACACAAGTGATAGTTCAATACACATACAAGTATTACTTTGAAAAATCTGTGTTTTGTGCATGATTCATATTTAGACAGTTCTATATAGATACTATATCTGCTTCTGTACATTTCTTGGAACTTACTTATATATTGGAGAATATCGTTTACTTCAGGATGAAAATTTAGGATGTATCTATCACACAGGTACATAAACCATGGATCCAAACATCTATGCATTGGTTTTGGACACCCTTAACCGGGCGACCAGCCAAGACCCAGAAATCTTAAAGCCAGCTGAGAAGAAGCTGCAGGAATGGGAAATCGAGCCTGGGTTCTACTCCGTTCTCTTGGTAAGTCACCTGTTCATAGCAAGTGATGATGTACTATCCATGATAAAGCCATGGTTTGTATGAAATTCAATATTATTTATTTCGTAAATGTATTAATACATGTTAAAAATATTATACTGCTACTGTTTCGGCAAAAGATATATATATGCAAAGATGAGATTGGCAGACTTCACACACCAAAGAAAATGAAGTACTTTCTGGTATATAGGTTTCCTCCCAATGTTTTTCTTAACCAATTAATTATAAAATTTATATCACATACTTAAGTTTGAAAAATTTGTGGCGTATGCAGGAATTCAACCTTTTAACCCCCTGTGGATGAGGCAACATGCAACATTAGTTGCGTTATGAAATGCAATAGTCTCTAGTAGCTTATTATAAATGTTACTAAAAGAATTTCTTAAATCTTGTTAGTAATTACAAACATAATAGATATATAACTAAAATTTGAGTTTATTCACCAGAATGTCCTGTCAAATCATTCAATCGACGTGAATGTGCGATGGCTTGCGGTGATGTGTTTCAAGAACGGCGTGGACCGCTATTGGCGTCGGAATGCTCCTCATGCTATCACTGATGATGAGAAACACAAGCTTCGGCAGGGACTCCTCACTACAACAGTGTTGAGCGAGCCGGTCGCACAGATAGCTACACAGCAAGCTGTGCTTATCTCTAAGATTGCTAGGTATCCATATATTTTCAAACCTAATTATAATTTTATGTTATTTATCTACAAATAGTTATTGTTCAGTGGTTGAAAAAATTGTCAGCTTATAAGGGATGCTTTACCAGTTAAAAATGAAAACATGTGACAAGCTCATTATTCTCACAAAAACTGCACTAAACAAATTTCACTAATGATTTTAGGATGGTGGTAAGTTAAATAAGGGAGACAGGCAGTAAGAGCTTTTACCACAGTGAATGTCTACCGTTGGGATTTTGCAGAGTGGTAGACAGTCTAGTGACATCCAATAGAAGAAACTTGGCTTGTTTTCTCTCCTATTTAGTTTTGCATTTTGATCTATGGAGGCTGGAAGAGCTTGGGAATGACATCCCAACATAATTAATTTAATTGAATTCAGTTAATTTTATCTTTATTTTAGTTGGTTTTATTTTGTTTGTACAATGTAATTGATTTTCATAAATTTTTATGTATCAATTAGTGTAAGAGGTATATAACCGTTCTATTTAATTAAATAATAAATAAATAATGTTGTTATGAACATGTGATATTGAATATGATGATAATGACAGATATTGTTAATATGTATACTGTTGTTTGTAGGTGTGACTGCCCTGCACATTGGTCAAACCTAGTTCCAGATCTAATGAACGCTTTGAAGGCGCCACAACCCCTGGTACAGCACAGGTCATTGTTGATATTCCACCATGTTGTTAAGGCTCTGGCTTCCAAGAGACTCATTGGAGATAGAAGAACCTTTCAGGTTGGAACACCAATATTTTTGATTAAATAACCTGTTTATAGTGTTCCAATTGTTATACAAATAATGTGATTGAAATTAGTTATGTCTTGATACAGATAGAGGTTGAGGTAAACACACATTGTAATATTGCATTGTGAGAACTATAGTGTCCCAACTCAAAATTTGCTTTTTGGGAAATGAAAGAATTGCATTTGCATGTACGCATGTTACTTCGAAATGAAGAGCTGTTCTAAATGGTTCCTCCACTTCCGCCTACGTTGGCAACGCGTTGGTTATGCCTTTGGTGTCACAAACGAGTAAGGGCTGCGGTGATAGGTTACCGTTATATGACCCATTGATTAATCGGCTATTGACTTAAAAACTCTTTCATCAGCTGATTTCACTGAAATGATTTTAAACTTTTATCATTGTGGAAATTAAACATTTTAAGTGTAGGGGCAAAGCAATATCCATTTAACTACATCGAAATATCAGTAGAAAATACTGTTAAATTGATATAAATGGTGTTCAATAATAAAGTTGTTTTGAATTGTGTCACTTTCGTTCTCACAGTGCGATGAGTTATATGTATGATATAACATAACCTACATGTTTACTACCGTTGAACACTCGACTTTGATATATATTATGATAACGTGTACTGAGTTTAGAAACACTGCGATAAATAAGTATTTGTACTGTACATAATAAATGTATGTTTAAGCACCTCTGAAGATAGATTGGCTGCACTTATATTAATGACAATATTCAAACATATGTTATATTGTTATTTTTTTTAAACTTAAATGAAATTAAATAAAACACAAATTAAAATAAGTTTTCATTACTATCAAACTATGTGTACTAAGGTTTGTCGGCTAATAACATAACAAATAATACTTGCAATATTATTTTTATGTCCGCAGCAGGTTCTATATTTAGACAAACGCGTATTTTTTATTGTTAACTAGCTAACCCCGCAAACGTCGTACCACATAAATTTTAATTGTAGTGAAAAGTTTGGTGATGGACGGGTAAAAATTAAGGGTTGTGTGTATTTTAATCTCACGTAAAAAAAATGTGTTTAGGATGGACCATCCTTAGGGGTATGAAAAATAGATTACGACTGATTCTCAGACCTGAAATAAAAGAAAGATTTATCCAATTTGGTACAGTCGGGAGTTATGCACGTATAAATATTTCGGTGATTCATTTTTATTTAAAAAAAATATTACGTAGACATAAATTTTGTAGTTACATAGAATTATCCTGTATAGACAATATTTGTATTCTGTACAATGTCGCGATTAATGCTTGGACCAGCGTTCATTGTGTGTAATTGCCGATAGATCCTTCTGATAAAAACCTCAATAAAGATGTTGAAAAAACTCCTGTATATCAAGTACACAAGTTATGGAAGCAATTACGCATGTACGCAAATTATTTAAATAAATTAATTGTTTTCTTTCAGGAATTGACGAATTCAGTATACGCTTTTATCCTGAGCCTCTGGCATGAGAACACGGAGTTGTTCCTGCGACACATTCAAGAGGGCGCTGCGACGGAGCTGATCACCCAGCACTTGGAGAAGGCGCTCCTCTGTCTGCGGATCCTCAGGAAGCTCACAGTGTTCGGGTTTAAGAAGGCCCACGAGAGCCAAGACGCGATCGCCTTCTTGAACGTCGTGTTCGATAGGGCTAAAACCAGTTTGGAGTGCAGTGAGTGTTGATAGTTTAAAGTTTATTTGACTAGTGGGCCTGGCAGACTTTGTCCTGCCCGGAAAGCAGGGACTAGGACAATGTTTTTGTATCTCGTAAAACAATTAAATTTCTGAAGGGCAAAAATAGCGTGTTTTCATCCCAAGACCTTCGAGTATCTCTCTGTCCGCGTGAAGCTCTAAAGGCCGCTAGGGCCAACAGCAAAATGTCCATCAGAAACAAACTTCAAGTATCTGTATATTAAATTTCACCACAATCGGTTCAGTGGTTTGGTCGTGATTAAATCACAGACAGAGTTCCTTTCGCATTTATATTATTAGTATGAATACAAACAGGTCAAAAACTAGTAGACGGGTAAACTGATGGTGAACAGTGCTACTTATGAAAGTCCTCAACACCAAGGCGTTGGCGGTGATTCAGTGGGGCTCCTGATTACTGATACCATGTGCAGGTGGAGATGACTTGGACCTAACTCCGTAGGTTCCTGAATTTAATATTAGGAAGCGGTCCTATGACCCTGGGATATGGCAATGGGTAGTCTGCGGGTCTCAAGGATAACCTTTTTTCCCAGGCTTGAACTCAGAGGAGCATGCGTCCTCCGTTCCGAGTGGGTCTGCCGTTTGGCGGTTACCCATATCGTTAACCGTAGCGTAGCTCTGGTCGCAGTCAGGCATCGATCCTGTGACTCCTCTCTTTCCGGTTAGGGTCACTGTTATAAAGTATAATTGTGATAAATTAATCCATTCAATGTAGTCTTATGGTATTCGGGTTATTTATAGACTGATAGGCTGTGGTCTACAGGGAAAATTAAAAACCAAGAGAAATACAAGCCACGTTATAGGTTCACCTCAATAAGATCAATAGATCAACCCTCTTTATGATAATTGCCGACAAACGAACAAAAGATGCTATTTAGACAGCGCCGCCCACGTCTGTCAGCAAAACCAGGATTTTTACAGACGCTTTGCAGGCAAAAAAGGAAGTCGGGAAGGCATTTATCACTTTTAATCTGACTCCTTTCCAGGAAAACTTCTAAAAGGCCGTGGAATTTACCCGTTGGAGCTGTGCGAGAAATTCATCATACACCTGACGAAGGTCGCGCTGGGGGTGCTTTGCTTCCACCCCAACTCCTACGTCCCCCTGATCCGACCCTCGCTGGAGTTCGCTCTATACTACTGCTTCACTGAACAAGGCATGGCCCTCATATACGAACGGTTTACCATACAGTGCCTCAACATTGTGAAGGGTATTCTACAATGCGTGGAGTATAAGCTGCAGAAGGAAATGGACCCTGTGAAGAATACTCGTAAGTTGTATATAGCTATTTTTTATATTAATTGCCGTTAAACTAGCAGATGGGCCACCTCGAGATAGCGGTCACCGTCACTCATGGACGTCAGGTGGCGAAAGCATCATTGAAGTGTTGTCGACCACGACGCAAGCGGTAAATCTACTTGCGACTGGCTCTCAGACACTCAATTTTAAGTTAGTCTTAACTAGATTTGTAAGCGAATAACTTTAATTTGTTTTTGATTGTATTTTTTAAAATAATTTAATTTAGTTTTATTTGTTTTCATTTTATTAATTATTATCGTGTTTGTCGTATATTTGTAATGTGTGTTGATTGCCGTAAGTGGCCGTTATCGGCGGTTTCGCATGGCAATCTTCTCTTCTTCTTAAAGTGCCTCTCCAACTAGTGAAGGTTGGCTATATGCTTCCTGCTTTCGTCCATGTTATTTGTTCTGTGGAATAGCTCAGTGGTGCTGGCGATTCCGGTCCATTCTCTGATGTTACTTAGCCACGACTTCTTTCTCCTTGGCTCGATTGGCAATAAACAAATGTATTTCCAGCTGTGGCGTTACAAGCGCATCAGGCGAAGTCTGAAGTGCTCCAGCAGGATACGGTGTGGCACATGTGTCGGCACCTCGTCACGCGGTACTTCGTCCTCAGCTCCGACGACCTTGCGCTGTGGGACGCGGAGCCCGAGAGCTTCGCCACCGACGAGGCCGGTGAATCCTGGAAGTATAGCCTTAGGGTAAGTATGCACGCTGGCCGGGTGCGGGTTAAAAGACTTCATGCACCTTCGAGAATATTTTGGAGAACTCACAAGTAGGTAGGTTTTTCAGGTATAAAAAGCAAGTGTTTGAATATTAATTTTAAGTTCGATTATATTACTTAAACGGATTACAGATGTTTCCAGAAATTATTATTCTCTGTTATTATCAGTATAGAAATATTATCCTTGGGCTTCCTTACGTAACGATGTCGTCCAATGACGTATTTTAACTTATAAATAAATGTCGATTTCTTCACCAGTAATCACCGTAACTGACGACAATTGCCCATTATTCGTTGTTAGTTTAATCCGTCCACGTCAATAGTTGTCCGATTATAAACGGAACCTACAATGGTAAAACGTTTTGGTGTGACATAATTATAGAGTTACATCGAGCAAGCGAGCTAGAGGCGTAGCTGTGAGTGCTAGTGTAAAACAATATAAAAAAAAAGAGGAACATAAGAAACCAATAGTTGTACTTGTCTAATACGCGCATATAAAGAGAGACAGAAGGGGTGCCTCATTCGCTATCTCTTTTTTCTCGATGAACAATTGTTACGCTGGATTCCCTACTTTAGTATAATAACAGTAGTGTCATAGTCGGTGTCGGTGTCAACAGCCGTGCACGGAGGCGGTGTTCATGGAGCTGTTCCACGAGTACCGCGCGGTGCTGGCGCCGGAGCTGGTGCGGCTGCTGGGGTCGCTGCAGGACGCGGCCGCGGCGCCCGACGACCTGCCCGCCATACTCAAGAAGGACGCCGTCTACAACGCCGTCGGACTCGCCGCCTTCGATCTGTACGACGATGTAAGTGCGCTCATATGGGGTTGTTAGCCGTTGTCCCGCTGCTGGGCTCGGGTGCCCACCCTGAGAGGGTCTAAGGCCATATTCCGCCACGCTAGCCCAGTACAGGTTGGCAGACGTCATATGCCTTTGAGAACATTATGGAGTATTATCAGGTATGCCAATTTTCATGATGTTTTTCTTCGCCGTAGCAAGTGTCGTATCTGATAAGAAGCGATCACCGTTGCCCCGTTCGCGACACCAAAGGTATCATTGACACATTGCAGGTTTAATTTATTCGAAGGTTGCATATGTATAAAATATAATTGTAAGTAACAGGATAATATAATTAGTATATTGCACGCAGATTGATTTCGACGAATGGTTCACGAACGTGCTGAGTCGAGAGCTCAAGATCAAGGACAACAACTACAGGATCATCAGGAGGCGCGTGTGTCAGCTGATTGGTACGTTTATTTAACACTAGCTGTGCCCGCAGCTCTGCCCGTATGTCGTGTGTGTCGGATAGTTTTTCCCGCGTAAATACGAATCCCGCGGGAGTTCCAAGATAAAAAGTAGGGCCTAGTATTAACATATCGTTGGGCCTAGTATTTACATACTCAGTTTACGCTACGGCCAACGATTTTATTACTTTAATAAAAACGTTTAAGATATGTATTTTTTAAAATTTACTTATTTTATTATTAGCAAGACGGCAAGTGTGTATACATATCTACGAACTGTCCAGGTCAATGGAGCGGCGTCCGCGCGTCGCAGTCCCTCCGGCCGTCGATCTACGAGGCGCTGCTGGAGCCGCTGACGAGCGCGGAGGAGGACCCCGCGGTGAAGCTGGCGGCGGCCGAGGCGCTCCGGAGCACCATCGACGACTTCGAGTTCGACGTCGAGCAGTTCGCGCCCTACGTGCCGCACGCGCTCGCCGCGCTCTGTGACCTCCTGGTAATGTATGACAATGTAGCGACCTCCCACTATACGAATTGACAAATGTGGGCTAGGCTTTGTGTGTTAGATTGCCTTGTGTAGACTTCAACGAAGACCTGAACCCAATAGGACTACTACAATTGACGATGTCGATGACGTTACGTGCAGGTGGAGTCGGAGGAGTGCGACACGAAGATCCACGTGTTGCACGTGATCTCGTACGTGATGGAGCGCGCGGGCGGCGCGGTGGCGCGCGCGGGGGGCGCGGCCGCACTGTTCGCGCACCTGCCGCAGCTGTGGCAGCGCGCGCACGCGCAGCACATGCTGCGGGCCGCTGCGCTCGCGGCGCTCGTGCACCTCGTCAAGGTAACGTTACTACGACAACAACAATTATATTTATTGTAGACAATTAAAGGTTTACAACATATTGTAGGATACTGAGATACAATTTATCGGCCTTATCACTTGTACATCAATTTCTTCCAGTCAACAAAACAAAAGCAGTAATATTTTTTTTAGTTGTACATGTCGGTAGACCAAGCAATTATCTATAAAATGCTGTATAAGCTTAATGTAGTAATATATTTATGACGATAGTCGGCAAACGAGCCAGGGGTCCGTCTGATTGTAAGCGGTCACCCGTCGCCCCTGGGCGTCATGGTCTCCAAACGCATCACTGAACGTTTTGCTGTTGGCCCTAGCGGCTTTTACAGCATCACGCGGACCGAGTGACGAACTCGGAATGTTCAGCTACTGGTAATAGTAGTATTGTGTGTGTGTGTGTGTGTGTCAGGCGCTAGGCGAGTGCACGCTGAACGTGCGCGGCTGGGTGCTGGGCGTGCTGGAGGAGGCGACGCGGCCCGGCGAGCCCGCGCACGTGTACCTGCTGGAGGACGCGCTGGAGCTGTGGCTGGCAGTGCTGGAGGCCGAGCGGGCCGCCGACGAGCCCGTGTTGCATCTGGCGCACAACCTGTATCCCATACTGGGTGAGTTCGTGTAATACGCTGCATGTACGAGCTTATACGTACATCGATATTGCATTATGCAGATCGGCATTTTATTATTAATTAATTGTCAATTAATTGTGCTAGTCGATAATTATTTCATTGTGAATTGTAGTCGATTGATAATCTAGCGTCTAAACTAAGTACAAGAACAAAATATTCGGCCATGTTGACAGCATTCATTCTTAAACCTACACCTATCTCGTAATTTTATATAAATAGTTATAGATAACTCCTCTGTTAAAGGCACGGTGTGCCTATATATACATATTACCAATAAATATACCGTCAATAAACTGAGCAGGTCGTAACGTCCGCAAACCCAGTCTTCATGCAGCGTGATCAGGCACTACGGCCTACTTTGTGAGTCAGTAGGGTTCATTCAATAGCAAGGAACGACCATAATGGTGGAATAAATGTTAATCTGTAAATACTCTTATAATATCTATATATCTGTACAACAAAATGAAATTAGAATGTCTGTTTGTAATATTAAAATAACCGCTTTTTGCTAAATGCATAAGTAAGCATAGGCGGTACATATACCAAAATCACATTTTTGTTTGTCTGTCTCTGTTCCGGCTAATCTCTTTGGTTTATATTTGTATAATTGGGATTTTCGTGGTAAAACCTTCGCGATACACTGATTTCTACGTGGGCAGAGCCATGTGGATACAGCAAGTAGTAAATAATTTTAATATCACCAATATGCCTATATGCTATATGCAATATTGCTCAACTCTGTATCGTTCAATGTCAAGTCACAGCGCTTATTACAAATCTTTTTCCAGAACAATCCACCGAACACCTGCGAATAGTGGTGTACATAATGCAGGCGTACGCGCTCCTCTGTCCCGAGG
>DWPQ01002095.1:0-11111 GCA_018251795.1 Perichares adela | reverse complement strand
CCTCTCTGTCCGCGTGAAGCTGTAAAGGCCGCTAGGGCCAACAGCAAAATGTCCATCAGAAACAAACAAACAACATTTAGATGAGCTTAATAGTGACCCTGAAATTGGTATATCGTTTCTTTCCTATTCCGTTCCGTTCTTTTTTCTTATCCAATGATATGATATGTTTAGTGACCGACTACAATCATCCCAATAGGCGTTGAATTATATAACTAATTCAATGCAACTTTCCGAATTATAATTGTCATATATATCATTCTCAAGTTTATCATTCTAGTTACAAAAATAATTTCACTCGGTGACAAACCGTCTAAGGCGTGGAAATGGTATGCAATGGCTCGGTAAGGCCCACAGGAAGGACGTGATAGGCAATCAAATAATTTAGGCTAAACGTCGGTCCCGCTGCGCTTTCAATTACGTGCTAAGACATTTCTTAGTCTAGCTCGCATGAGGCACGTAACACGGGGATCTCTACCGGCTATCTTTCTAGTATTAGAATACATTTACTTCTAGACATTTCTGCTTACAGAAAGGATTACCGTTATGAAAAATGTATTGTTATGATAACTTGCAAAAAATTGTAGTTAAAAATGTTTTAAACTTAAAACTGAGGTTTGATACGTCTACCCCAAATGTTTTGGCAAAATAAACAGACCATACTTTATAACATTTAGTACCATTCATTAACCTTATTTTGACAAATAAATGGTTGACCGACTGATTTTTAAAATATTTATAGCATTGTTTGAGTTTTCGTTTTAGAAGTTATCTTGAGAAAAATATTTAATTTCTGTGATAAAATCATTTCAAGGTTTAAGAAACGAGCTGACGAGCCTACTAATAGGAAGCGTTACCACCGCCCATAGACGTCCTAAACGCTGAAGGAATCACGGGCGCGTTGCCATTTAATAAGGAAGTCGAGGATCCGTGTATTATATTATTATCGTTAGATATGGAATGGTCATTATTTGAGAGGAAGCGCTTATACCCCGGCTTTGGTGAATCGTAAGTGATCGATTGTGTTAGCAAGTTCAGACGCGGTAGTTGGATGAATGATTATGAATAGCACGTTAAGCCGTCAGTCCCGCTTATCGATGCCCGATAGCTAGTCAGTTTTTACATATATTTAAATAAAAGATAGAAATTTTAATTTCTTACCAGTCACCATTCAGAAATTTTCAAGCAAAGGTGTTCATATAAGACCATCTTCCAAGAAAACAAACCTGGTGACCCCAGAGATTACCTGGAAAAATCTTAGCAACCCTTAACAAAAACCTATAAAAACATCACGGTGTCTAGAAAATTGCAGATTAGATTAGATTAGCAGACTATTGAGAAAAAAATTGGTAGGAAATTAAGACAGAATTGCGTTGAACCAGTTCAATATCCACAACATTTTTCAGACCAACAAACATTCTAATAATTCAGGTAACATCGTCAAGTAATAAACAATCTCATGGCCACAAACCTTAGTAATAAGACACACGATGGTTGGGAAACAAATAATTTATAAATTAAAGTTGCATATGATAATCCAAACATTGAAGAGAAAATGTTTCAAGCTGGTGTCAATGTATTACGCATGGAAATTACAACTGACGCATCTAATTATGGACATCCGTTCGTCCCGCACAAAACGTTGCAAAATATCACAAAAGGACTGAATGGAGCAGGACATCCGTATATCCATTTTCATTAGTAATCAGATAGATGGTGAAATGAGGATTGTGGTCTGTTACGAAAGTAGCTTACTTACGTGCAACTTAATACTGTTGTGTTACACAGGAGATACTACAATAATATAAACATTAATTTTAATATCTATTCGTAAACCAAGAAAGTTCATGATCTACACCTGGGCTCGGGTATCAACTATATGAGGGATATAAGACGCTATGCTGGCCAAGACGCTTTGAAATCAATTTTAAATCACCAAAGAAAAGACTTTATTATTTGTATGGTGCATTTTGTAATTATGTAATGTGACTTCATCTGTAATTTCAATTTCTCTGTTTCAAATATAGTCTTTTACAAATCTGCCTTAAGCGATTTCGATCTGTTAGTAACCACCAGTTTATAGTAAAACCAACCTTTGCTATTATGCAAATGAAGAACAGAAAACATCTTCAAGGAACCATGCGACTCCACCATGTGAATTCTCTATAATGTTCTCAATATGTGAAGCCTGTCAACCAGCAGTTGACCAGCGTGGTGGACTATAGCCTCAAACCCTCTCAGTATGAGAGGAGACCCGAGCCCAGCTGTGGGATAGTTATGCAGTTATAAAACATGTATATCGACGTCATAATGCTTTTGAATTTATAAACATCGTTGGAACAGTCTCGCAAAGTTGGTTTAATATCAATTAACACAATTTCATGGAAACGGGTTCAACACGTAATCTAATACCTGTTCTGTAATGCTGTCTATAGTATTGCCAAAGTTGTTCAGACAGCATAAGCAAAATGGGAATTAAATAATGATCATATTGAACATGATTATATTCAACAAATGTTAAACAAGCCTAACTTAAACAACCACATATGCATCGTGCGAAACTTAATTTGAGATCGGTAAAGTCGTGTTATAGTAATCGACGTTAAAACTAATCGATATTTCAAAATAATATAAATCAAACACATTTAGTGCGAGGAACTAGCTTTTTCTATGTTATGGGTGGCATAGACAATCACAAATGAGATATCAATACAAACCGAGTCACAAGTCATTTGCGTCGCTTTTTACTATCCATATACTATATAAAAGCATCATTAAATTTAAATAAAAAATAATTTAATTAAAAATTACTTTTAAGACTACCTATATTGCAAATCGCGGATAATTATATAAAGAATATTGTAAAGACCGAATCCGCGAATATCAGATTTCTAATGAGTATCCATATGGAAATAGAATATTATATTTAGTTTGTATAATTGCCGATTATTGCTATTGATTAGTGATTAATTGTCGATATAATTGACGATTTGTAACATGTAGCTGTGTATTTGTCCACGATTGGGGCAGAGAAGGTAGTTTTAATGATATACTAACTGTGATTTTTATTATTAAAGCTCATTTCAAATATTCCGCCCTATTCAGTTGCTTAAAAAACGAATCGTGAAGTTATTTTATTTTAAACACCCCTTAACAGCCAGTTACTGGTACAAGCATCGTATAAGTACTAACTACAAGCATTGTAATACGTGAGAACGAAATCATCCATTGTCCTTATCTCTTATCCTCGATTAGCAACTAACGCTGTGTTTTTACTGTTGACACAAAGCGGTTCCCGACAAATATATTTGTCTGCTGGGAAAATTGCAATTAGCACTGCAAAGGTCTGTTGTAGAATCTCACGGCCATCGTTCTATTTACTTTTATTTTCTCACACCCAGTACTTAAGATTGATCATGTACACTTTGTTCCTTCCTACTTGAGATGAGAGAGGAACATAATGGGTTGATTAATGCGGAACTACGTACAACCATTCCCACAAGTTACTAGTAAACTTAACGGATAATGTTCATGACGTTTGTGACGTTTTAACAATAGATAGGTACATCACAATAAAAGCTACGAGATTTACTAGTGTCATTTAATAATATGCATCTATATAGCCCTGTACTACGTAAACTATTCTGTTTTCAATTCTCTCTCTCATTGACAAGAATATAAAACAGTGCCGTAGAATAGTAATATTTAAGCATTGTTTGAAGCAAATGATACATTTCTATTGCGCACATCATTTTGAAAATGAAGTGTTAATGCAGGATTCGAACGCACGCCGTCTTATTCGGGAGGCCAACATTCCAACCACTAGGCCAGCAGTGGTTATATAATATCTATTACTTAACTGCTAATAAGTGTAGTTTGTTCTTGTGTTGTTGTGAAAGTAATTTCTGTGCGGTTCGCGTCGAGTTAAACTATCCTCCGCTGTGGATTTGAAGTATCACTTGAGTGTTTGCGCAAACACTGTTAAAATGTAAACAAAAAACTTAATTTAGTTGTTTCAAATGTTTTTTGTCTTTTTCTTTGTAAATATTTAAGTTTCTATCGGTCATATTGTTGAACTTCAAGTTAGAAACTTTTGTGAGAAAATTTAAAAGTAAACAATAGTGTCGTGTATTGAATGACGTAAAAAACTGCGTGTCATAATAATTATGATATGCAAAGTTAACCGGAATTAAGTTTGCTGCATAGGCCAATGTCCCGATTATGACGGTGATTCGTTGCCCTTAAACTTAGCTGTTCTAGAAGTTTTCACTTTTGAAACTGTAAACAGAGAAAACAATAAAGAATTATAGTAAAAAAAATTCACGAAAGAAAGCAACTTAAACACCATTTCTATTTTATATTACCTTTAATCACTCTCAGCATGGCCATTTTTTCAATAAACTCGTTAAATCCGTTTTTTTTATTTGCTAAACAATCCAAACATGTTCAAAAAACTATGGAATTGTCTCAGTCAAATGGTAATTATTTTATTATAGTTTTGCGTTTTATTTAAACAAAACATTAATATTTTAGTAGAAATTGATCATTGTTGTCCCATAAATGGCGAGGTAAACAATCGTGTATATTCTCAGTCCAAGAACAAAGCCGATTAAATGACATTTTCTATTCATTGCGTCCATATTTTTCAGTCAAGTGGAAGAGGCGACAGAGGTCCGGTCATCACAGGTCAGTGCGATTTAATTGTCAAGATAAGAGAAGACCGCATACGCGTGGGAAGTAGCAACTAGCATGACGTCACGACAACAATAATTACCACGTCTTGAGCGCATCCGGACAGTGCATGCCCCTTAAGCAATTTTTATTCCCATAATATATCATTCTGCCGTGCAAAGAGTCTGCAACAATATGCAAATGACGTACTTATCTTGACTTAATTCTTGTGTCCTGTCTTATCACGCATATGGGAAAATACTTTAGCGGCAAAAGCAGTTGTTGTTTTTTTTTAAAAGTTCCCATGGTTTAATTAGGAATTGAAATGTTGCAGGGAAAACTGCAACGCATAAATAACACACAAGTAAATTTTTATTTCTAAAAAAAATCTCAAAAAAAAAAGTACACATCACTGAATACGTAAGATATAATGATGGGGTCTATCCATCATTGCGTCGAAAGCTAATTATGATTTGAAATTCCAAAAGTCACACGTATCTGAGAAAACAGCCGCTACATCTCAATGTTTATAACAAAACTGTGAATTGTGAAGAACTGGCCACAGTTCACTGAGACACAATGAGTTGTTTCCGGTACAGCGGAGTGTGGGCAAGGACACAGCTGACATTGAACTTAGCAAAACTTATGTTCCATAAGACTACATTCCATGTATGTATGTAACATATACCAGAGCAATATAATTTAGTATAGAAGACAAAATGAAATGAACACATGTTGCCCTGTTTTTATGTCCATGGCCGACAATAGGGCAAACTGGCCATCTCATAGTAAATGGTTTACCGTAAATAAGAAATATCAAGTAATGTAATTGAATATTATTTAAGCATAACTCTATAGACTATCACGAGTTTCTACTATTAGGTAATACATATCTTTGTACTGGCACAATATTGACTTTTTCGTGTCGCATGCGCCCCGCAGTCTGTTTTAATAATTATTATTTTTACATTACCGACAAAGAGTGGGGTTTAATATCAGAACAATAATCCAAAATGAATTGTGTCAAAAATATTCACCGGGTTCGCAAAAAGTTAATTCAAAGATTAGAAGCGAAAGAACCAAATTATGGCAGGTAATTCAACTTTTTCATGTGTGTATACAAGGAATCCAAGGGCATCTAAATCCCGATGAAGTGGGCAGTCGTTGTTGACCTCGTACCAATTATGAGGCCATTAGCACTCCCGAGTCCATGTTCGGCCATTTAGCGGATGTCCAGGACGACATTCCCGCGCACGTCTAATTTAAATTTTGTTTGGAATTCGTTCGCCAGGTTACCGCAAGTACAATATTTATTTCACACCTCTAGGCATAGATAAACATTTGTAATTTTAATGAAATATTTTAAATTACAACCGCAAATACAATAAAATATTTTTATTAGCTACGAACATTTTTATAAGCAATTAACGGTCTAGTCCTAGCTACAGAGCACTCTTTACTGAAAAGCTATAGAATATACGTACTTATCTAATTGCAGATCGATGAATAGTTTAGTGGTCAACCAAAAGCATAGAGCAAATAATAGCGGTGTTTTTAAAATCAAACCCTCGTTTGGATTTTTGATTATTCAAATCAAATCAAAATTTAACTATTTACTATAATCATTACGAAGATAAACATCGAGTGATTTTAATAATATTCTCAAACGTATAAAATATTGCTATTCAAGATATTATTTAGAATATAATAATAATAGGACATCAGATACTTTGTTATTGTGGTCGAAGTGTAAAGTTGTAATAAGATATTTCACCTCAATTCCGCAAAAACTTTGCTTAGGCAATCCATTTTTTATCTGTGCAATTTGGTTCGCCGGAAAAGATATTAATTTAAGCACAACGAACGCAGCCCGAGTTGGTAATGACAAATGGGGGCTATGCTTCTTATCTGGGCGGACTGGGAGTTGTAGCTGCGTGAAGGCAACGGAAGATACGATATAAAAAGTTAAATAAAGATAGTTATAAATGATTGTCTTAAATCGAAATGTATCAAAAACACCTGAATTGGTTTAAACTGCTTTAATTAATACAAATAGTAATGTTATTTTCTATAATTAAAACTCACTCTTATAGCTACTAGACCTGTAAAGAAATTGTTATTTAAATAGTAGTTATAAATATATACTTTTACTCATATATCACCTATTCCCATTAAAAAAGTGAGGATTTATCGCGTGTATGAATGAACCGCATATATGAATACTGTAAACCAGTAAATGAATTAACATTTATTGTTTTAGAGTAGGTATAATACTAGGTATAAAACTAGGTATACCGTGTAAGAAATCTAATTCTGTTGAACAAGAATAAAAATATTGCCGACGGTTAAATAATCTTTGATTGAAACTACATCTGCGATGTTATATTCGGCTTTATATTTACGCAGCAGAGTTTCTTGGCAGTTGAGATGTCGTGCGACGTCGTTAGCTAAGCCCGGTCTAACTGGCATCATCCTCGCTATACGGAGATAACCATTTACGCCTTCACGAAGATATAACTGGCTCTTCCGAAGCAATAAATGAATTCACGATCGCTTCCTTTCTTAGCGTTAAAATAATTTATAAAATATGCAATACTGTTGGCGTTGATGTTTTGCTATTGTTTTGATAGAAATAGATATGACTTGGTGTTTACTGGCTACTGCTGCCGGATATTTGTCATAATCACAATCCAATGAGTGTCTTCAAGAGGAGAGTGAATAGGATTCTACTAAGGTAGTGCGCTTCACCATCTATGGCTACATCACCGCTTACTATCGGGTGGGATCGTAGTCAAGCACTAACTTACCTTAAATAAAAAAAAATAAAAAAAATAAACCCATTCCTGGTATTGGGTCTCTTTAGACAATTTGACGGGTTAAAACCATAAACTACCACGATGGCCAAGTGTTTTTCATTGTAAGAGGAATCCCGAGCCCAATCAGGTTCCGAGTAGGACAATTATGGGTTGTATTGAACTGAGATTAAATGCCGTATATTTATTGTCATCCAGCTCTTACAACTGTCGCTGATCCCCAAACTCTGATAACTGGAGCAAGTTATTTCAAGATAGAATTACATAGCATCTTGCCATATCCCGCCTCAGGCAAAACGTATCGGTAGAAGTTCTACGGCATTTCCTTTGCTGTTGAAATACGCATTAAGTAATACGAAATTCGTTAAAAGCCTAATTTTCAGATTCCTGGTCACGTGCGAATTGTTAGTTCTCGAGTCGGTCAAGTTAAAGGTTTATATTCCAGCTAGAGCCTAACGTGAAATGCTTCATTAGTCAGTGTGAGATAACATTCAGGTTTTTCACACTAAAACGGAATCTTGCTTCGTGTCAGAAAACAGTCTAACTCCCTCGTTGAACTTAACAGATACTTTACCAGAAAATCTACGGAAATAGCTTTTGCGCTTCGGTCTACAGGATGTGAAATACGATTTAAAAATAGAAATAGTTTTATTCCATTCAAAAAGGTTATACGGTGGTTGTTCCATCATTGGGGCCGCCTTTTAAGCAAATACGATATCTGAGCCAGAATGTCGTAACTGACTATGGTTACAAATGGTTAACTCCGTTTCCAATTGGTTGTTAGTAGCCAAGCAAAGCGTCTTAACTAATAACGATAGCGACCATGTCTTCACATACCCTCCCAAGTAAGAAATTCACAAGTCATTCGGCTAACTTTACCGTACTCAAAGTTCGTTCAATCCCTTTGCGCCAATTCCCTACGCACATTACTTTGCAATTGATCAATAATTAAGATGAAAACAGTAAAACATCAGATACATTAATCGATATTATAGAAGCCGCGATAAGTGTCAAAATACCCTGTAATATACGAATGCAATGATCACGTAACATATGCGCTGAACTGCGTGAATATCGTGCGTATATTATTATTAGTTACTGCTATATGAACACGACTATTAATTGTATTCAGGGTCCTTTCTGCCACGTATTTGCAGGCTGTGAAATATGCTTGTTGAGATAATTCTGCAGCACTATAACATAAGGTTGGACTAGATAGGTTGTTTTGATGGACATTTTGCTGTTGGCCCAAGCGGCCTTTACAGCTTTACACGGACAGAACATAATAGGTACAAAAAAAGCTGTCCTCAAAAGTGTAGCATTGCATTTGACACTCATCTATAGCGTATGTCCTTAGACAACAGAGACCGCTACCATACATAGCGTTAGATAGTCTATTCGTCTACGCTACAAACTATAAAAGTCATTCTTATACTAGGCAGGCGCGCCACAGACCTGCCTGTGCGTGCGAGTGTCCGTCTAATAGAAAGAGAGGGAAGATAAGAGACCCGAACTTGTATTTATCTAATTCGAGCAAAAAGAGGGAGACAGACGATGCGCCCTGTTTGTTGTTTCTTTTTTTTGGTGGACTACTTTCAGGCTGGCCTGCCTACTCTAGTATATTATCTCTATGCTAAAAATATCTAAATATATCATAAGCATTAACAATGCTGTGGATGATATGGTTTATATTTGCAATCTGTGCACGATCCGTTGCGCGTCTATTATATTATAATCGTTACCAAGACTTTCTCCAGCGCCGTCGTCGGCAAATCCTAACTTTGACACTCTCAGATATCACGAGTTGCCGGAATAGATAACCACTTTGTCTTTAACGGGTACTTTTACGATAATAATTTCATTATTTTTTGAAAACATTTATTTCCCAACCTTTCGGATATCATTATTTATACTTGAAGTGTTCTTTATCTCACAGTCTACATTAAATACTCTCATTCAGTAGTACTTACTGGGTTTAACAAAATTGCAATGAATAGAAGAAGTGATTATCGTCATCCTTTATGAAGGACCGGGGTTTGACTCCTACAAACAAGTCAGAAATTTAAAACCTTGGGCGTATTATAAATTAATTATCGCTTACTTCACTGAAGTAAATCCCCGTTATATAACCTGCATACCAGATCTCTCCATATCCTTAATGTGTGAGCATTGCCAAATTGCATTTGTCCATGGCCATTAAGAATCCTTTCAAATCCTCTTAACGTGAGAGCAGATTTTTAATGGGATAGTATTAACTGTTAGAAATACTATAGTAACAAAAGTAAGATATATGATAAATAATATAATAATATTTTTTTACTAGATATTAATAGAAAAGAATATTTTTTATTTTTGCGCAATTCCAGAAGTGAGACCTCTACGATGGCATAGCGCCAATTGCCTTGCACCTTTCCCGGTACCGTAGTACAAAAGAAACAGATAGCGACGTCTTTGCTTGAAATATATTGTCCCCGGATTGTACCGCACTCAAGAACCACACCCGCTGATATGCAAATAAGGCTCCGGCGAGATCGTAAACCGTTTCATATCAGATAGCGTAATTCGGAGCTAAAATACACAAACTTGAAGTAATTTCCCCGCTGTATCTTCCTAAATTAATGTTTCTTTCAAATTTATTTTTACGTAGTGAGACTTGTAAGAATATAAAACAGCAAAAACAAATTAAATTGTTAACGTAGGCAGGAAAATTCGGATCATTGAACAACGTTGCTATTATGTTCAGGAATATTACGATAGCCATGTTTAATTAACAGATTCTTTTGATGTCCAGACATTGTGTTTAGCAATAATATGAGATTTTCCATCGATATTAGCTTTTGATAAAAATACCTCGGTTACTGTATGCAAACTATTATGTTCTTATCTTAGGGAATACGTAAGGCGTTTACGGCGAATATCCTGACGGTTATTGGGTAAAGATAGGCAGATGTGATGGACAATGCGAGCAGCGGGCGCCGGCGTGCTACCTGCTCGGGCTATCAAACGTCTCCGAAACCTCGACCTTCTTATCTCTGGAAATATATTATTCCGAAGAAAGACGCCTTATACGTATCTGAACTTACTAAAAATAAAATATCAATGCAGCGATAGCTTAGTTGGAATCGCCCGGGTTCGAATTTTGTTCGCACGTCTAAATTGTTAAAGCTCTATAGCTATAAATTAGTTAGTTCGTAATAATACGCTTTATTGAGGTTCTATATGTACTTATAAATAGCTATGCCGGAATTTTAGCCACATGGAAGTCCATATCTCTTCGTTAAAATAGGTCTAGTCGACTCCAGCCATATTGCAAATTAGTTTTAATTTTGTATAAGTAACATCAAATTATTTTCAAAAATAACTTAGATAAGCTATTTTTATAAATTCATTTATTTTTATTTATTTTTATTTTTTATCTCACACTGAAAAATCCGTTGCAATCCATTGAGCCGTTTCAGAGAGTACCCGGCACAAACAGACAGAAATACATAAATGTTAAAAATAAATAGCCTATTTGTTATATATCGTATATACACTCACGTTCATTCATTAAATAACTATTATTTTGATACTACAAACAAGCACTTAAATTTCATTTATATATACTACAAACAAAGACTATTATTTATA
>DWPQ01002094.1:0-11112 GCA_018251795.1 Perichares adela | reverse complement strand
ACAAATTCGATCATAAGTCATTAAACAATTGTTAGAATGTAATTTTGAGACCTTTATTCTCAGATAATATAAGGTAATAGTAAAACTTTATATACATAGTTACATACAGATTCAACATGATAACTAATTCAAAATTATTCATTTCAAAAGTAGTAATAAAATAAAATATATCTTTCTATAAGTGTTTGCGTCTTACAATTTACTTACGTACTTGCGTCTGCACAATTTTCGTAAAAAGGGATCCAATGTTTATGCATCACATATACATAGATTGTTATCTTCTTTGGGTCCGAAATTTTTCCACTTCTTGAATTTACAGTCTAAATGTTTTTGTTATCTCTGTTTTTTTAATAAATTAGGTTAAATGTTGTCTACATTTAGGTATCCTAAAACTGCACGATGTGAAAATTTGAGTCTCAAGTAATTTTTGACGCCGCTATCAAATAATTTGCCATAAACGTTATAAAATTTTATTGAGTTTCAATGGTAACTCGAGATATACACCATTGATTGTATACAAGTGTATGTTTTTATTACTCTTTACTTATTTATATTTTGATTCAAACTGTGTACCTTAGTCTACTTTGCAGTATTTCTACCTAAATATTTTCTTATATGCATTGAATTTAATTATGTGATTGAAAATAATACTATTTAAGTAAATAAATACCGGAGACTTTTTCTCAATAATATTCTCGAAGGTGTATACATATAGTCTGCCTATTCGCACTTGGCTTGCATGGTGTTCCAAGGCCTTAACCCCTCAGACCAATGATGACAATGATGAAAAATTTATAAAACTTTTTTATTTGTCAGTTACATTAACTACACAAAACTATTTGCTCTTTGTCATAAATTCACTTAACTTAAAGTGATGTAAAAAAATACTACCTACGACATTAAACGACAAAAAAGTTTTAATGTAATCGTAATTATTTTTAAACATTAAATATCTTTTAACTGTATTGAATATCGTAATTACTGTAGCAAATGAATTCGTAACGAAAATAAATAATGATAGGGATATCGAATGTACCTTTCATATTTTCCCACAATTCTGGCTTCATTTAGAAACTTCGATTGCTCATCAAAAGACGACCCTTAAAAACCCATTGATACGCTATTTGATACCCGGAATATTATAATGAAGGCTGAATATTGAATGGCAAGACGAACGGAAATTTTTAGCCCTCAAAGTTTTAATAACAAAGTAACGATTCTGTTGGAGTTGGTTTATTCGAATGACGGTATAATAAATAGAAATTCTTTGGCTTATCACTTTCTTGAATAAAGCCGGCTTTTCTTGATTCAATACCGAAATGTTGCTGGTAATTTACCTAAAAGCACAAGTGTAAAATCATCTATGAGTAGATACAATAATGGCATTAAATGTTAAGAAAATAAATACAAACTGTTAAAAGTATTTCAATAAGTGTAGTTCGAACTTGTTCAATTTAAAACAGGAATTTGAAATGAAAATGTTCAGAGGTTAACAAAAATCTGTTCACTATGAAATTTTTAAAGCAATGTGTGTATTATTACCTATTACACTTTGTGCGATATAAACATAATATTCAAATTACTATTGGTAACGACTGTTTTAGAGATAATAAATAGCTTGTATTATACTTACTTGCGGTGTGTACATTTAAAAGCTGGTATTCCTTTACTAATTTCTCTGTGCTTAATCTCGTCATTTAGGTTTCGCATTGTTTGATCTTCGTCGACCGTTATGAAATCGTATTCGATTTCAAGCGTATAGGTTTTATGTGTCCTTCATAGTGTTAATAATCTATTTTGACATTGAAAATGTTGTTTGCTATGAAACTATTCCTCGGGTTTGGTATTTATCTTTATGTGTTAGTTATATTATCTACGCTAATTTCTTCCGTGGAACTTATCAGATTTATATTTGGTAAGCTAGACTATGCTAGGGGAATTAGGTATTAAATTTTGAAACGTACCTACATACATTGAAATGCGTTTAAATTACTTTGGAATTATTTGCATAAACTTAAAAAGTTTTCGTGTATTAGAGATTAAGATATTTCTTTACCTATAAAATCCTAAATTTCGCTACATTATTTAATACTACATTGGAAATTCGATTATTAATATAACATTTTCTTTCATCCACGCTACTAGTACTTGGGAGGAATTTACAACAAATGTAAGTTACAACACATTGCAGTAGTTGTTTGTTTCAAAATCTTTTATTTTTTTTAATAATTAACATTCTCACTACTGTAGGTTTGTTGAAAAAAATTAAAATGAATTGATTTAAGTCAGTATTAAATATTTATTGATATTCCACTTAGGTATATTGTGTTTGATACAATGTCTTAAAAGATATTTACTAATCCTCGATAACCATATTTTTAAAACAATCAAACTGTTTCTGTATCTGGTGTTCGAATGCTGTTTAAATAAACTTAATAATCATCATCCTATAAAAAACATGTATTGCTTCAAGCGACTTGGTTTTTGCATTAAAATTTTTAACGGAGCTTCTTAATAGGGAGAAATAGGTTTTATCTGTAAGTCTAAAACTAGCATATGAAATATGATTAGTGAAAAAAATCGAATTACTCAATATAACATTTTTGAATAGATTGCAGAGCGCGCGAGCCGAAAACGTGAGGGTGGCCCGGCTGTGCCCGGGTGTCCACCAAAGCTTGTCGCTGCCCACCACCAGTACTCAACCCACGCCTAATCGGTATTCATGTCCTTACCTTCGCCAGCTTCCCGAATCAACAAAACTTCGTCATATCAATGAATTTCATTAAAAAATATTAACGAAATAACTTAATACTTTATCTTTTCGATTATCTTAACTGAATAATGTCAAGGCAAAATTAAATATCAAAAAATACATTAATGGCAATAATTCTATACTTTTAATTTGAAACTTTAAAGTTTTTAATTCATTAAAAGTGTTATGATTTATAAAAAACTAAAAATCGTTATTGATTTTATTATATTAAATTGACATATTTTTTTCAGGATTATTGACTACCTAGCACCTGAGTCGCCTATGAATGCTGATGAAGATCTTTTACTTGAGCTTTTGTTTAAAATGTGACCTGAAAACGTCACGACCGAGTCTAACGAGACTATAAGTAAACCAGGTTTATCGAGATCCGTATGAAAATAGAGTTCGATTTTGATGATATCCATTAAACAGTATGTAAGACTCTATAATTAGAATTAGCTCTTCAATTGTCTGTAGCTGCTAAGTATAGGCAAGGCAAAGCGGTGGTAGATATCGCAGATTATTTTAAGGTCCTAAATAAAGGTAAATTACTAATGTTATGACGATATAAACACAATTTTAGTGTCGTTGAAGCGAGTACGGAGCTTTGATAGTGTTAGAATTTTAACAGTTGGAATGATAGAAGGAGCAATTAAAGCGTTTCAGACATTTTTATATCGTCAAAGCTATAAATGGGAATCTTCCAATACAACTTGTGGAATGGGATTTTAGTTGGACTGCTAAACAGGACCTTAATAGTTTCGATACGTAGAAATATATTATTAAGTTGCAAATGGTTTATTTTAGGTGTCCTATTACAATTTGTTCGTAGTTGATAACTTATACTTAGAAGCTATAGATTGAAAAATTGACAATCAATATACTGCCTTATGTTACCACTCTCACATATAGAAATTCATACGTTTATCATTTATCATCGTTAAACAAACCAAATACAAAACATTTACTTCAAACACGATACATGGAGTTGTGAGATAACTCAGGCCTTGGATATTAAAATTTTAACATTGTTTCTACAATAATCTTCCTATTTCCTCTCAAAAATATTTTGAATTTTTCAACTTTCTTATACAGTCTTCTCCTATCCAATTTTTAATTCTATTTTGTGTTGATGTTTCCTTGTATTTTATTTTACGGTGACTTGTTCAGAGTTTGGATTTAAATTCTTATTTTCGTTAAACTCTTCAGGTCATAGACAGGGTTATATTTAGTATAAATTTTATCGTATTTGTATTATATTTTCATAACGTATTTTTGAGAAATTTGTTTAGGGCGTTTATTGGAATCATATTTTTGAAAACTCTAAATTGGATGTAAAGTAATTAACCTAGATTATCAGTAATATTGGCAATCTCTTTTCTAAGTTTGTAATTCATTGACATTATTATTTTAATTAACGCAATCCTAACAGATTGCAAATCATTTGATACAATCATGTTTCAATTATTAAGTTACGTTCCGTTGAATTGTATGTTGGCAAGTTGTGAGATCAAGTCAAATTAACAGATGACTTGTCATGATTTCCACGGTGGAGGTTAAAGTAAGTAGGTTAAGTACAAATTTAAATGATTAAAAGCCACTGTTCTTATAATGTAGATGCACCTAGCGTATAATACAATAAACCCGACGAGCTGTGAGTATTTTGAGATTTTATCGTAATTAAGAAAAAAATAATTAGTTTTACTATTGGTCTAAAGTTTACCATATAGGTTTCATTCCAGCCTAAATAGGTTAATTATCTTTTGATTAAAAGCAATGAAAACTTTTAATGATCAATAGAATCAATCTATGGACTTCTAACATTTCTGTGGATTATTATCTAAATCTTATGAAATCTTTGACCTTGAGTTTATCTTCATTAGGTACTATTTACTTATTGTTGATTTTCTATACTATAATATATTTCGTTGTATTATTATTTAAATCTTCTATTCCCCCACCCCTAGTTCCTACTTCAACAACTATTGAAATATTTAATGAATTGTCAATACAATCTAAACTTAGTTCATTAGGTAGTTGTTAACTTTTTGTTTTAGATTCTTGATAAAGCTAATTGCCATACTAATCTAGCGTTCATGAAAAAAATAAGGTTGTGCACCACTTAAATATAGAAATAACTACCTAAATATTCCCTTTTTCTGAATTCTCTGATATTTTAACGTAGAAATATAGTTCATAGTTTAAGATAGGAGTAATCATAGCTTAACCATAAGACGACGTGCTGCCGTCGAGATATTTTCGATTCGTATTTTTATAAAGCAAAAGTTTCGAACGACTAAGATTGCTTTGCTTGTGCAGGGCCGTGGATCAGAATCTTCACTTACTTTAAATAAAACACTGATTTGTTCGACAACTTTACTAAATTCCACTTCAAGAACAGATATGGTTGGCATAAGTTCACTTCAAAATTTATTTCATGATTTAAATTTCACGATGTCTCTTAATTTATATTCGATTCCTGCATTCCACATAATGAATTATTTCTTGTGAGATATGAAAGGCCCAGAGTTGTCATAAAATGTAAAAAGGAATCCGGGATAATTAGCAACTTCGTTATCCGAGTAAATAGTGTTCGATAGGAATTTTTGCGATTCAGGAATTTTAATAATGCGACATAATGTTATATCGAATGTCGATAATATCGGTGGATAGAAATAGTTTAGTGAACTGGATAGTGGAAGTCGCTAATTGTGAATCGGTAGATGAAGGAGGATAATGATGAATGTAACGCGACGCAGTTCGAGAATAACCGTCCAGTTGTGGCGGCTTTTGCACCCTCTGGTTGCGTAACGGCAAAAGTCGCATTACAGTTACAAGCGAAAACAGACATTGTCGAAGTCGGAAATACGTACAGTGAAGGATGAGATTCGCTTGCGAGGCACGGGGCACCTGAGGGCGCACGTATGCAACATGTACATTTTATATTTTTGGATTGCTAATTTTAAGATGTTATATTTATATATGTATACGTAGTGTTGGCGAGTACGAAACCAGTATTTCGAAATGTATTACGCCAAAAAGTTTTGATGTATTAATTTTCCACGAAAATTCTCTCGTTTTCTTTTCCGAATGGATAGTTCGTTTAGCTAGTGGTCATGTATATATATTTTTGGATAGTGTGCACGATTGCTTCCGGAGCGCCGATGACAAAATAAATTTAAAGAAAGGTGAGTAAAAAAAGGAAAAATAAGGAATAAAAAAAGAAAAAAACAATATTTTTAACGGTAACGCAGAACCTCTGAAAGCAATAATATTTTTGTGGTGAAAATTACTCCAATTTATAGGAAAAGAGTATTTTATTATCCACGCAATCGTCACAAACAGTTGAATGTATAGAACGCTTATTAGTGCGTCCGTAATGTGTGCTCCTAACTTCTCATACTTGTGAGATCTTTCATTGTAATACTATAATTGAATGCGTGTGTACTGATGTGTAATGAAGAATGATATATTTTATTTATACAAGATATTAGCCTATTTTATTATAATTCTACTCAAGGTTTTAATTGTATAAATTTTAGTAAGTAAATTACATTTTTTTCAAAATATTACCACTATAAACATATTTTTGTTCCAGTTGGTAAGCAATAATTATTTTAGAATATATATTTTTGGATAATATTTAGGAGCACATTTCACGGCGGGCCTTAGTATTGACCACAGCTAAAACATAGTGCACTAGAAGTATAGTAGAATAGTTAGATAAATTACTACTTATATATATAAAAAATAAAAGAAAATCTTGAAATCTATACATAGAATTTAAAATTAAAAGTTTAACTAATACTTTTTATTATTATTATATTAAGAAGCTTGTTCACACATTTTAAAATCGTATTTAGTAAGTACAGCTAAGTATTATGACTAGAAAAGTTTAAAAGGTACTGGAGAGTTGTAAAAGTGAGACTACGATTGAAATGTTTAATTTTCGAATTTGGCTGCGATTAAGGCTTTGCAGGTTGGAGTTGACAGTGTTTTCACGAAGTTTTTCTGTTATATAACGACGTGGAGGTATACTCGAGGATGAAAACGTGAAACAATGGGCGTTAAGTAAATATAAATCTAGTAATGTTATCTTTACCACGTATAATAAGTATCCATATTAGTTATGGCAGCACTAGATAATTATTTCATTGATAAACTTCGTATAGACACTTGTACGAAAACCTGTATATTATAATATAATTTTTTCGTTTTATATGCGCCAGAGGCGGATTAATTTACATAATGTGATAAAAATGGCAAAGACGTTGATTTGAGTCATCTTATAGTAATTACTGTACGTGTTATTTTTAGAATAACGTAGGCAATATTATATGCTACTTTATAATTTGTTCGAAACCTTTTTCTTTTTAAATAATGCTATAGCTTTTTTCTAGAATGGTGATTTACTAAGATATTCAATTTCATAATAAATATTATTTATTTGTAATTGTTTTTTATTTTAATGTGTAGTATAAATATGTAATATAAATAAATAAATATTATTATTCTTAACAATTACAATTTTACACCAACAATTAATTATACAAAGCAGTTTGAGTATTAAACATTTTTGTATAATTAATTTCTATTTAATTGACATGTTACTTGGTGAATCATCATTTTTGTATATAGAAATTAATTTTTAGTAAAATGAGCCTGCCTAAAATATAATATTGCATATCACTTAGATATTATAACTAACTGCGAAAATTGTTTTTTATGCTTTTGTTTCGAAAACGCTAGTTGCATTTAATTGTATTATTTGTTTCGTATAATGCTTATTGTGTACAGGGGGTTGTAATGTCGTCTTTTATACAAATAATTTATGCAATAATTTAAAGTGTAAAGTTCGTTTAAAAAATATGTACGTAGGTAATGCTTATAAGTTTTAATTACGTTTACAAAATGTATGATGTACAACAGACAATGGAGAGGACACTTATTTACAGATCAATTGTTCTCATGTAAATGAAGATTGTATTTTTTAGAAATAAAGGTCTAAAAGTCTAATAACATAAAGTATACACTTCATTCAGTTCAATACTGTTCACGATTGATTTAACTACTTATTATTGAAAATTTAATTTATGTCGCTCAAAAATACAAAATTAGATTCATTTATTCGTAAAAGTAAAGGTTAAGGCATGTTAGTTTTTCTACTATCGTTTTAAACAGGCGCTTTGCTTAACATGATATGGCTATATCAGGGTTAACGGCAAAAGAAACTCCTTAGCTCACAATATAAATAATTAACATATACATTATTATGCAAATTGAATCATGTAAAATAGTATTATAATCGACAATTGGAGTATTAATGATAATTAATAAAAGGCATAAATAAAAACAAGTCCATCAATAGTATACCAGGGAAATAAGTTAAAATACTTTTTTTTTATTTATTGCAACGTATAAGTGATCACGGTACTTATGAAATAGTTTTTTTTTCTTATTTTTTTTTAATAAAATCATTGTATTGCAACCTCACTGTATTACAATTCGTAGAGTTTTGCTTGAAAACATTTTTTAATAATCAATTACCATGATATATATATTTATATATATATTATATACATATATATATAATAGCGTATACGTATTTGATAGCGAATTTTATGAGATTATTTTTTAAATAATTAAATAAAAATGTTTGTTTGTACGCAATTGTAATCGTTACTAAATATAAGTTTTCTCTCCTTAACGATAGAGATTATATGAAATCGTTACGTACTGCCAGTTTCAAGGTTTCTAACACCAATTTTTGAAGATTGTCTGTCTGTGTGGTATGAAAGTCCTTTGATCTTTGTATTGTTGAAATATGTACCTACTAACGATAGATTACTAAATGTTAGATTCCGTTGTATAACAGGATAAAACGAGTTAGTACCTATCTATTCTGAGTTCGTTTCACTTCAAAATGAAATAATGTATGTTAAAATACTGGTCATTAGATCTAACATAATTTTACCACAGTTTTCGTTTTATTGGTTATAAAAAAATAACGTTATGTAAAATTTACAATGTGATTTGTTTAAATAACTGTTCGTTTTTATTGTTATCATAATTATTTTAACGATTTAAACACTATTTGTATGGCAATTATTTAGTTATGTTAAACAATATCGTAAGCGAAAATTAATTAAATAAATGTATTTACAGTTATTCACATCAAATTGGAACTTATGTTATACAGGGATTTTTTTCTCAGAATGAAATGTTGTGAAATTGTTGTTATACCTAGTCTTTTATCTTAGTTTATTTTAATTGTTACTTACTTTATTAATGCGTAACTTAAAAGTTATTCTCTTGTAATATAAAATAACATTTTACCTAATTTCTTGTAATGTAAATTTCTGATAGCGTTACACATATACAAGATCTAAAGTTATTTTAATGGTTATGTATCGAATGCCAATGTTTTGACCCACTTAATTAGTGATATTGCTAACATCAAATACTTAACGTTTTCTGTCTCTCAATTAAGGCGTGGTCAATGTGTTATTTATAAATTTATTATTAGTTAAGTTGTACACGTAGTTAGTCAGTTTATATTTTGAAATGCAGTATTAATAAAATAATGATGTATGTAATTCAACAATCTTAGACTGATAAGGGCATCGTGAGACGTATATCGGATACTGTGTACTTTGACAAAAATAATCTTTCTTTGTAATTATTATAATCTATAAACACTACAAAATTGTGATTCAAAGCAATTTAAAATATTACTGCTGATTAATTTGGTTGTTTTAATTTCACCTCCTCTATTCAATATTCATATTGGAAATCGTAAAAACATAATAATATGGGCTCGTACTACCTAAATAATCGATAACTTTGGTTATTTCCCCTTAAAATTCGTCAAAATTTTTTTATGCGATTGATAGCAACACTCTTAATAAGTAGAGTGTTGCTATCAATCGCATAAAAATATTTTGAATTTTTGTCACTTGACAAGGGTTCACGCTCAGCTTATGGCTGTGAAAGACACCTGCCGCTGTTTTTAGTGACTCTATTCGTATAATTTGGATGCGTAGGCATTACTATTATTATTATGAACAATAAGTATAGTATGGTAGTTTCTTTGCGACACAGTAAAATTACTTAAATATGCCTTGATGCTTGTAAGTTAAAATCTCATAAGACTAGGGTAATTTCAAAATGATTTAAATATGCCATAATGCTTCTCAGATCAAATCTCATTAAGCAGTTTCAACAAGATTTGAATATACTTTATCGTATCATACGATATTGCACATCGTAGCTTAATTTAGGTTACAAGAAACTCCATCCATCTTTGAGTCCAAGCTTCCCCTGCTCAAAGCGCATTTTGCCGAACAATAGACAAATCGATACGCCTTTCGGAGGTTGTTGAGTAAAATCCTGTATAGCCCCTACATGGATTAAATCATTCACTCTATAATTTTAGTGCATAGTATATCGTTAATTATTTGCAATGTTATATACATTTTCATTACAGAATCGAACAATTAGATACCATGTAAGCATACTTCTTTATTCACAGCAGGAAGTCTTCACACACGTTCGTTTAATAAAGTATTCATATAAGTGAAGGCTATACAACATGTCAACTTTTCCATATGTAGTGTTGAAAAGTTATCAGAAGTATATAAATATAATAAATATCAGAAGTACATAAATATCCCGCAGACTTTTTCAGTATTGATAAAATCTAACTTTGACCGAAAGTTCAGGGGCGAACAAAAAAGTATCGGTCCATTAAAATTATATGGGCCTCCGAGGGATTCGATACCCTTTACACTGTAAACAAATTTGTAACGAAGAGCTGTTCGATAAACACGGGAAAATACTTATTTTCACCAGAACGGAAATTGCTTATATTTTGCTGTCACAAAATTTATCTCACACTTGCCACATTATAGCGTACGGATTATATCAGTTTAATTTATAGGTATACATATAATCAAAATGTTTATTAAATAAAACCCTCATTATTCATGTTAAACAATTATTGGGTATGTAATTATTGTTTATAAAAAAATTATGCTACTAAATAATGTGTAGATATTTACCATCCTTGGAAAATAGTTTACAATATAATCAATTTAAAATATAATGACACAGATTCATGATTCTTGAACTGGATGAATCACTGCTGGACGCAAGCGATTAGACCAGGATCATTAAATATGATGATAGTTACATAGTTACCACAGCGCATTCATATCTATGCGTATCGGTTGAACGGCGGTCTCCTGAACGGTAGGTCGTGCTATCGATCCTGGCGCGCACCAATATTTTCTAAATTATGTGCGTATTAGAAATTAATTATCACTTGCTTTTCGGTGAAGGAAAACATCGTGAGGAAACCT